>VUQG01002745.1:51614-67875 GCA_015106755.1 Etia nguti
ATTAGCATTAGTTTTAGATGTTGTATTTCAGCGAGGACATGATGTTTCACAAAGGTGTTTTTTTATTATTATTATTTGATTGTGTGTAACCAGGGGAGAAAATTACAGAAACTCAGTTAATTTTGCCTCGTCTTTTCACCAACGTTCTTTACATTCAGTGTAGCCACCTAACGACACAAGCAGGTAGATTATTGGGAGAATGTATAGCACAGTTTAAACCTTCTTTTATTGGCTGCAGTTTGGCTGCACACATAGTTTTTTTGTTGTTTTTTTTTTTTTTGCATGAAAGCAGCTTAAACATAAAGTTCACTTTCATGCTTCTTTTTAAAAAAAAATAGTAGTAAGGAAAAGGTTGTTTTTAGTTTTATCTATCAAGGCTGTAACTCCTCCATAAGTTTGTGCTCCATCAGTGTTGAGGTACGAGTGTTCATTCTGTAGCTGTGGCATACTTCTGTAATCAAAGACACCCAGTGAGCGGGATGTTTGTCTTAAAGTAGCCTTTACGATATGTTTGCCTTCTTTTAAAAATCTACCTGTAACAGCTTAAGTTTGTGATGTGCACTAGGGTTCATGTTTCATGTCGAGTTTGTGTAGAATACGATGGAATACCTGCAGCTGTACATGTCACAGTTTTGGTCCCTCAAGAGCATTTAATGAATTTGAAAAAGCATCGAGGCCAGGATGTAGTTGTGACGTACGTGATTTTACTTTTACTTTTTGCTATTTATATTGTACAAGACTAAAATATCCTGGTAGGTGCATTCAATAATGGTCACATAACTCATGTCTCGGATTTAAACCACTGATAAATTGCTTGCAGACTCTACAAAAAATGTCATTAAGTTCTGAGTCATCGGTAGTTTGCTCTGTGTCTGGTTGAATAATATATTCAGCATGTGAGAATCTCAGACCTCCAAGCTGCTGTTTGTTGCCTACCTTGTGTAAAACCATCTGATTGGAAGAATGACCAAAGAAAGTGAACATTGCCATGCAAGTATTGTAAATATCTGATGTTTGTTTTTGTACTTTTGTTTAAAATAAAGTGTACATTTGGAACAGTTATGTCCACTCAATGTTAATTATGTTGTTATCATTTTTCTCGTTTTTTCATCTGGTCATCTTTTGAAATAAAAATCAACACGGTTCGGGTCTTTCTTTTTCATTTCACTCACACGCATACGCAGAAAACACTGATGGCACAGAGTTAATGTACAGTGACTGGTTGTGTGATAACAAATCTGTCAATACTGCAGAAAATATGCAGAAAACAAGGAAAGTGATGAGTTTTGAGGAACTGTTAATGAGACTCAGTCTTGAAATTTGAAAAATATTCCTGCATTAGACATACAAAATTACAAAACCTGACCTTTTTTTGTTATTACTGGTGGAAACTATTGTAAATATATTCAGTCTTTTCATCTGTCTTTTGAGAGGAAGGCAGGATTTATCCCTGTTTCCATGAATTATTCAAAAAAAAAAAACCAGTTAAAATATTTGGCCACAAAACTTAGCAGAATTTTGGATTTGATCCAAAACCCATCTGAGATTTTGCCAAGGGCAGGATCTATAAAGACATTATTACTACAGCATATTTTAGTGTGCAGTATCAGGTTTCCATCTCCTTCCAGAAATTGACTTTGACATTTTGTAGTAGGTGTTATGTCAGGATGAATATGGATGAACAGGTACAGTGGCATGAAAAAGGTATTGAACCCCATCCCAATTTTTTTGTGTGTGTTTGTGCGTGTATCTCTTACTAAACTGTGTCAGATCTTAGGGATGACTGTCTTGCTGCATAATGCAGCCGAACCTGAGCTCCAGCTCAGACCGGTGACCTGATGTTCTCCTTCAGGATTTTCTGTCAGACGGTGGAATTAATGTTTCTCTCAATTGTGGCAAGCCGCCCCGACCTTGAAGCAGCAAAGCTGTCCCACAGCATTACTCCACCACCTCCATGCATGACTGAAAGTATAATGATCTTTTTGTTGTGTTCTCTATTTAGTTTGTCAGCTCTAATGATCCCGTCTTCCAGTCACTTAAGCATTCTCCCAAAAGGTTTTAGGTATATTAAAGTGTGCTGTGGCAAAATCCAGATGAAGCTTAATCTTCCTCTGTGTTGGCAGTGATTTGCTTTGGCACACTCCCATGGAGGCCATTTTTGCTCACTGTCTTTTAGACAGTAGAATATTGAACTTTATTGATGAGAGAAAAGCCTGAAGTTCCTCTGGTCTTCTGGGAATTCGTGTCACCCCAGTGCTGTTTGGCAAAACCTGAGAGGACAGGCACTACTAGGAAGGCTCACTGCTGTTGCGAGGCTTCTGCACTTGAAGATGGGGTGTCAAATCTGATTAGTCTCAGAGATGCAGAAACTTATTTATTTTTTGACATCGTGTGCTGCTAGTTAGGTCTTTTAGTCAACTTCACGCTACTGGAAAGTCCTAATTTGATTGAAATGCTATTTACCAGCTGTCAGTTTGTGTAGCTGATACTATATTTTAGATTTTTGGTAACCAAGGGGATATATGCTTTTTTGTTTTAACATATTTTATTAGATAAGCTTTGTTGCTTAGTAGTTATTGCTTGGGTTTCATAAATTGAACTTTATTTATTTATTTATTTTATTTAATCAGACAGTTTAGGATGAGATGCATACAAATAAAGAATACATGAAGAGGGCTTAAATATTTCCTCGCTATTCAGTTTTGAGATCCATTTTTTCTTCCATGTCAAAGTGAAATATTGCACTTTTCGCTTCACTGCATTTATTTCAAAGCTGCTAACATGTACCTCGGGCCTACACTTCATATGCGCAACCTATGAAGAGCACATGAAACAGGGTGTTGTGGAGTAAACTCCACAAGCAGATGTACAAGATTTCAACGGGGGCAGGAAACAGAGTCAGAGTAAAACCCAAATCTGTAATCCAGACAGGCAGAGGTCATACAAGTGTGATCAGTTACCAAGAGTAAACTAAACCAGGAGGGCACAGGCAAAAGACAAAGTCCATAAAACAGCCCAAAAGGTCACACACACAAGGAAGTCAACAATTAAACACAAAGGATGCAAGAAAATGCCAGGAAGACTTGACTGAAGAAGAAAATCTGGCAACTTGAAAGTGAGCAACTGCAGGTATATACGCACACACTGAGTGTGACTAATACAACACAGGTGAGGTTGACCAGAATGGACCATAAAGTTATCAAAGGGTTAATAATAATACACAAAGAACAATAATTACAAAATAAAACAGGAAATGATTTGTCATAAACCTAAACACGACAACATATAGCCTAATGGCATGTCAAATCTCTTAGTGAACTGGACTGAAGCTTAACATAAATATCACTCTGAAAGGGGTGAGTTAGCATAAGATCTTTATTCTCTATAATATTCAGATCAATGTATTTATTAATGTGTGCTGTGCTTCTACTGATGTCTGTGTGGGTTTTACTGTTGTGCTTTAGTTAAGTTGTATGTTTAGCTTCGATAAACAGAAGGGAATGAATCTGCAGTCGGAGTGAGCCATCAAAGCCTTCGAGGACAGGGCCCCAGCCATGCAGGCAAAGACATGTCATTAACTGAAGAATGTTTACTTTAACTGATTTAAACATAAATGTGATTTTTCATACACTCTGAGGCACGTTTCTTTCTTAAATAATCACTGTCATTCACTGCTTCATTCACTAAGGCAGCAGCAGAAATCACATATGATTAGTCATTCTTCTCCTTTGCAGCGACATCTCCATCTTAACTTTGCTCGGAATACAGGCAACATAACAACCAACATTAACATTTGCTGCCACCATGTGGCCAAAGATTTAACTGCAGTGGGTAGTGACGGCATCAAAGGAAAGAACAATTTGAGAATTTTGTTGTTGTTGTTGTTTCTTTGTTTCTACAACTTATCAGAACATGCAAACTACACAAATGACTTATATGATGTTTTGAATTAACATTTTTTAGTCTTAAAAATTATCAAACTTACATTATGTTTGATACTTCACTAACCACTGCAGTATACTAAGAAGCTAACTACAGCAATTAGGACCACTGTGCAATAGGAAAAAAGAGTGGAAATTGTAAAAGACACATTTATAAGTTGATCCACTGACAAATGAGGGACATCTGCACCTTTACAGGGAAAACATTAACAAAAAACCTAGTGAAAAACTGGTTTATGTCTGTCTTTAGTGGCTATAATGTTGAGAGAGTTCATGCAGATTTGTCATCTGGTGTGTTGTAATTGTATATGTATAAAGAAGACCTGGAAAAAAAGGTTTTGTCTTTGTTTTTGAGTCACATTTGCTTGTTGAAGATCAACAGGAAGTTCAAAATAAAGAAGACAAAGGACAAACCAATGAGGAAAAAGGCAAAGTTTCTGTGTTTCTTCCTAAGTATCGACTATATCGATTTTCGTTCCACTTCATTGTATATTTTCATCCACTTCTGCTTAAAGACATAAATTGAACCAGATTAGTGAGGCAAGTTCTGCATCTACTGATCCATTTTATTCTGCTTATCAACTTCAGGGTCACAGGGGAGCCCGAGCTTAGCTTTCTCTTTCTAATTCTTTCAAATTAAAGCAACAAAAAGTGGCTCTCCTAAACAAAAATAATGATAATAAAAAGTCTTAACAGAATTAATTTCCTTGAGGCATATTGAGAATAAATGATCGCATGTGTAAATGACAACTTGTTGGCTTCCACTGTGTTTTAACTAGCTATCTGCCACGTGTGATTAAACAAAAGCCCAAAGAGCACAATCACAGTACTTACTAGTGTGAAGAAGTGATTCAATAACTTGGATTCAGCTTCCAGAAGCATTTTTCGAATGCACTGATCATAATTTCACTGACGTCCGTTATGAAGGGGAAAGGCTAAATTTTTGAGGAGATCTCTTCCAGCTTTTACGAGTACAATTTCTGGGTGCACATACACATAATGAAATAACACAATCATTAGCGAAAATTGAAATGCAAAGCTGCAACAGTTCTTAACTAAGACCTTCAGCTGGTTTACTTTGCATCATTTGTTATGCCCTCTAAATGTTACCTGTCCACTTTATTGATGAAACCCTTTCTCCTCATTTAAATTAATCAATTTAATCTGCGTTTTCCAAATCCCATGGATGGCAGGTACAAAAGGTTAGAAACATGGGAAATTGTTTTATATGCTGTTGTTGTTCTTTTCTGTGCTCTTTGAACGTAACGTTTGGTTTGACTGTGTCATGCAGGAATCTTGGGAGGGGGGTAGAGATCTTTGTTTTTATGTTTATTAGTGTCTCTGTAGCGATTGTTCAGGTTGAGGTTACCTCATGGCTCTAAATTGGCTGTAGGTGTGGATGTGAGACAGGTAAGTGCTTAAAGTGCACAAACTAATATGGCGTGTTGAATCTGTGGATGTGATGTGTAGTATAAGGTGCATTGAGAAGTCCACGAGACTATGTAAGTGCTATATGCCAGAGCCACACTCCCAGTCCATTCCATATAAGCCCATAAATTAAATGTAAACTTATAGCCACTTTATTAGTCACACTGTTGAATTACAGTTGAAGGCAGCAGTAACTGGAATAACCAATCGTTACAGCAAAAGTATCAGAAGAGCATCTCTGAACACACATCATATAGAACTTAGCAGCTGATGGGCCACAGCAACAAAACACTGCACCAGGTGCCACTCGGCTAAGAAATGGAAACTGGAAAGAGTTTCCACAGGCTCACCAAATCTGGACAATAGAAGATTGGAAAAAGAGATTTGATTTCTACTGTGAGATTCAGATGGCAGAGTCAGAATTTGATGTAAACAACATAAAATGATTGATCTCAAAGGAATTTTTCCAGTACCTTGTTGAATTGGTGCTAAGTAGAATTAACGCAGCTCTGATGGTACTAGCGTGGTCTAGTACTAGCAAGGTGTGCCTAATAAAGAGTAGGTCAAACAAAACAGCTTTCAGGTTTAGTTTTAAGAAATTCTGTCTGAAAAAGGTTTAAGAACTGGAAATCAGCTTTGGACATGGCTTTTCTTTAACGCATTACTAATGTCCTGGCTCAGAGGTGGTTATGTTTTACTTGGTGACTGCTACTGCTAGTCTGACAAAGAAGGGAAAATTAGATCATTTCACATCACAATGTTGAGGAAAAGAAGTCAGAAATGATAACAAAAAAGAGAAAAATTACAAGAAAAGGCAAAAACAAAAACAAAAAACTCATATAGGAGTGGGTAATAGAAGATGCCAGAACAGGTTGTGTTACACTTGTATTCATATACCGGTAAATTTTTATCCTTAATCTCCACCCAGATATGTTTAACAGAATTTGTTTCTAAGTATTCAGACATAGGTTTTACCACATCAACTAACCAAGCTCATTGTTTCTCAACTGAACATATCATAAAAATGATACAAACATGTCCAAAAGTTTCTTTGTCTTTTTTGAATAGGCTGGCTTATTCTTTTAACAAGCGTTCCACTATGTCTTAAAGGCTAGTTTTGTGTAACATCTAGTATAGTGTCATGGTATAAGTTGTACATCCATATCTATGGATGGCTTTAGTAGTACGTAAACACTCTGAGGTTTGAGTCCACTGATGGGCTGAGGCCTTTCTTTCTGGTGTTCTGTGGTGTCTCTGAGAGGTAACCCCTTCAAAGTGCACTTATCTTCTTTCCCAAATGGCAACAAAGAATATTTGTATGCATTCATCTAAACTGCTCATAGCTCTTGGAAGCCATCGAGTTACACTATCTATCTTGATACAGCATCACGGTGCACCTACAGAAGCCTTGGGTATAAAAAAGGCACACACAAAAGGTTATCTATAAGCCAATAAATGATGAAATGATGTCGTGGTAACTGCTAGTTAATACAGAAATTAAATCTTAAGTACAGGGACTTCCTAGAGGCTAAAACATTCTTATATCCAGCAGATTTAATCTCTTTTATATGGTTTACCTTCTTTTTCTGGTTGTCCATGAACTTAAACATCAGGAAGGTTTGATTGAGTTTTTTCCCCCTAAACAGTTTGTGAGTGACAAAGATTCTCAGTTTATTTCTACTACATTTTGGCAAGTCCCATAAAAGTGGATGGAGTAAAAAAGGCCAATGGAACTTTAATTTGTGCAAAACACAAAGGCAGTCCAAAGATTCACAAAAAAAAAAGATTTCTCCATCAGCTAGTGAACACTCCCATATGCAGCCGTCCAGATGGCATAAATGGTCATGATTAATTATCAGTATTAGATAGGTTATCAGCAGGAATGACAGTCTTTCACCATCTTAGTGATGGACCCAAATGGTTTCTTCTATATTAATGGCAGACAGAAGCCCAAGGCTGCTGGGGCCATTTCCAGCACGTCTTCAGTACAAATTGGTCCTGGCTTCACAAAATGTACATGTGCTAGAACACGTATTGAAACCAGGGGTTCCTTTACCTGCTGAATGTTTGTGAGTTAAATGAATAGTTGATATTGTGAGCTAAATGAAAATCAACCCACGTTGATTTTTATTTTGATTATTTGAGTTCAGTGCATATTTTGGAGAATTACTTACGTGAAAACATTGATCATAAACATAAATACTGATGACTGATCATAATTAATTTTCAGTCTATAATTAAACTACGTGTGTTCAGTTATTGCAAATATTATCAGTACTCACCTCTTCCTGCTTGTCTCTTCAACAGAGCATGAGACAAAAGAGGAAAAAGAGTTTAATCACCTACTTAAGCGCCCCTGGGGCAAACCAGCGTGACAGGTTAGGGCAGTTCAGTCAAACTAATTCTATTATCTGTAATTATTTAAAGGTTTTATATGATTTTAATATCTATAGGAATCCATGTTCATGTAAATATTTATTCTTTGTATCAAATTTTGTTTGGTGTTATGTATTCCAGATACCTGAAACAGGTAGAGTATGAAGGGAAAGCAGTTGTTTCCAGAGGGATTAGTGTGCTTGTGAAGTCCTGCTCTTTAACAATTAAAGCCACAAGTTGGTGCTTGAATTTTATTTCAGCCCCATGCCCCTTTGTTTAAACCTTGACGCTACCATCAGTTGAACTGATAATTCAGAACGGAGTCTGCTTTGTATTTTGTCACTCAACTGGATGTATGGCACACTCAGAGTCTCCTAATATGGAATCCACACAGCCAGCAGATGTCATACGTTTACAGCTTCCCTTTCATTATAATGAATTGAACCTCTTGCGACCTCTTAAAGTCAAATCCAGTGCTGCGTGCAGCACATGTGTCAAGATAAATATTGTTTTGGGGACATTTTTCAGACAATAGGTTTTGCTGTTACATGAGTGTTTGACCTGAATATGAGCAAATGAGCAAGCAAAACTTTACAGTTTCATAGATGCTAGTTAAACATCCAGTATAAAATTAGATATGCCGCCTTTATTACAAAATTATGCAAACTCCTTGCCTCAAACTCCTTGTCTCTTGTTAAGCGCTTAACAAGAGTGAATTATAATAACTTTGTTTATTTTGTGGTTGCAGTACTTAAGAAAACTTAGCAGGACTGATTATCACTGCAGGCATCTCAGTCATAGTGGCCTGTTGCTCAAACTGTTGTTGAAGACACAGACACTGGAAAGCATGTTACACATGCACAAGTCATGATAATGACATGAGTCTTTGCATTTACCATTTTATAAATGTTAACTCAAAAGAAAAAATCATACAGATGACTAAGTAAACTTTAAAACTTCTGTAGTAGAAATGAATTTAAATAAACTAATTTAAATTCATTTGATCTGCTTTATTTCTATAGCCTAAACATATCACAAAACAGGTGTAACAATGAAAAATGTCAGTTACAGTCAGAAAAGGTCATTGTTTGCACTTACAGTAAGTAATTATCCCATTCCACTACACAGTCTGTTTTTGTCCCATTGTTTTGCTGTTAAGATATCTTCAGTCAATATTTCTGTGTTTATAAAGTGTTTATTTCATGATAGTAAGGAATAAACTTCCAGACCATTCCAGTAAACACAAGACACTAGCATGAGATTTCCTGGCTCAACTTGTTTCTCCAGCTCTGAGATTTCTGACTCTTTAAGCGTTTGTCTGTTATATGTAATCATTATTCAGACAAGTCCTGCAAGTGTTACCTGCTCAAGACCTGACTGTTCACCGTATGTAAATGTTCAACAAAAGCTTTCTAAATACTCTTTGTTTTGAACTCTTTCTATAATACATGAGCCAAAGCTTACTGTGCTAGTTTCAATTGATGTGGCTTAATATTCTACCAGGACACGTTTATGTTTGACTAAATAAAAAAATGCTTCAGATTAAGAATATACAACAGGGGAAAGTGACAAGTCTTTATTCATCAGAACATAATAAAATCATCTGGCCCTTAGCAGCTCTTAAATTTAACAAGCATATAAACTAATGACACAATGGCATTAATTTATAGAACAAAAACAAAGTAAACTGAAAAACTAAGTACACCCCATGATTGAATAGCTTCTAGAACCATCTTCAATTTGAAGTAACTGCTTTCTGTATGACTTTATCAGTCGCTCACATCATTGTGAGGGAATTTTATCGCACTCTTCTTTACAACGTTGCTTCAGTTTATTGAGGTTTGTGAGCATTCGTTTATACACAGCTCTCTTAAAGTCTTGCCACTTTGATTGGGCCATTGCAGCACCTTAATTCTTTTCTTTTTCAGCCATTCTGTTTTCGACCTGCTGCTGGGCTTGGGAACATTCTCCTGTTGCATTACTCAGTTTTAGCCAAGCTTTATCTGTCACATTTGGTGCTAGAACACTTCGGTACACAGAGAAGTTCATGGCTGACTCAATGGCTGCAAACCTAGCCCAAACCATCATGCCTCCGCCACTGTGCTCTACAGTTGTTAAGAGGTCTTTATGCTCATGTTGTGTTTGGTTTTCCAAGAACTGTGTATTATGGCCAACCCTCAAACAAACAACAACAGAGCCAAACACTTTGGTCTCATCTGTCCAAGGAGGTCATTTCAGAGGTTTTGTAGTTTATTCAGAGGTAACTTTGCAAACTGACGAACTACCATGTTCTTTTCTCTACCAAGTTCCTCATACTTGTTCAGGCTTTTTCTAATTGTAGTGTCATGAACTTTAACATTTAACATGGTAACTGGGGCCTGTAGTGTGTGAGATGTAGCTCTTGGCAGTTTTTTTGTTGTTGTTTTTTGGGGGGGGGTTGCAGTTTCTCTAAGCATTGCACAGTCTGACCTTGGGGTGAATTTGCTGGAACATCCACTGCTGGGAAGATTGGCAACTGCCTTGAATGATGGATTTCAAGTTATTCACAAATGGTCTTATAATCTATTCCAGACTGATGGTCAGTACTTGTTATTTCTCTGCTGTCTTTCTTCCTTAGTATTGTGTTAACATATACCTAAATTCTCTAGAAGTGCAAGCTGACAAAACCTCTGCTTTTATAGCGGTGCGCACACTTGGTGATGATCAAATCTGGTGAGGAGGTTACATAACATTTTCCAAACAGTAAGGCACAGACCTTACTGGATGTGTGTTTCTAATATTTACTCCTTGAAGCTCAACCCGAAACATGATATTGTGACTCTTTCCCATTTAAAGAATTTAAAGAATGTGAAATGCATACATCGTTTTCACCGTTGTTACAATATAATAATGAAAATAACTCATTTTCTTTTAATGAAATGATACATGCATGATAATATTGTAAATAAAAAATAATAATGTAAACATTTTTTAATGCCTTATTGCAATTACATAGTTATGGACACTCTCTCCAGCCCCTATTTTGAGAATATGAGAAAAACAACATTAATAACATTGCTATAGTGAATTTGTCTGGCCAAAATAACAACGAAGTGAAGAAACATATCAAATTTCACCATTCATTGTGAATCTTTAGCAGGAACAGAGAAAAAAAATGGAATGCAGTCAACCACAGTAGTTCTCAAACTGAGTTCCACTGTACATAGAGCTGCTGCTGGTGGAGTGTGGACAACCATTGTTAAATCATTAATTAACTGTGATCAACCACATTTTGGTTTTGGAAAGCTGAGTTCAGTTTCACCAGCCACTCCCAGGCCTGATTACTGCCAGTGAATCTTTCAGCCTACTTCACTTAAACAGAACTTCTCTGACAAAGAGAAGTAGACTGAAAGATCTCAAAAAGCAACACATCATGCTGCAATCTAAAGAAACAGCTGAGAAACAAAGTCACTGACATCTATCGGTCTGGTAAGGGTTACAAAACCATTTCCAAGGCTCTGGAACTCCAGTGAACCATGGTGAAAGCCATTATCCACAAATGTAGAAAACGTGAAACAGTGATGAACGTTTCCACGAGTGGCTGGCCTACCAAAATTACTCTTAAGAGCACATCGACAATTCATCCAAGAAATCACAAAAGAACTCAGAACAACATCTAACTTCAGGCCTCACTTGCTTCAGTTAAGGTCAGAGTTCATGATTCAACAATAAGAAAGAGACTGGGCAACGTATGGCACACGTAGGAGAGTTCCAAGAAAACCACTGCTAACCAAAAATAACACAAAGGCTCATCTCGTATTTGCCAAAAAATGTCCCAATGATTCCCAAGACTTCTGGGAAAAAATATTTTGTTTACTGACAAGACAAAAGCTGAACTTTTTGGAAGGTTTGATTTCTGTTTCATCTGGTATAAAACTAGCAGAGGCTTTCATAAAACAGAAACTCATACAAAGAGTTAACATGGTAGTGGTATTGTGATGGTCTGGGGCTGATTTCCTCCTTCAGGCCCTGGACGACTTGCCCTAATTGATAGAACCATGAATTCTGCTCTCTTGCAGAAAAAGGAGAATGTCCAGCAATCAGGTTGCACCATGAAGCTCAAGGGCACTTGGGTTATGCAGCTAGACAATGATTTGAAATACCAAAAATAACAAAATTAGGTTTTTAGAGTGACCTAGTGAAAGTTCAGGACTAAATCTGACTGAGATCTGCATGTCCTTAGAGAGGTCGCTCATGCTTGAAAACAGTCCAATGAATTAAAACAGTTGTAGGGAAAAGAGTGAGGCAAAATTCCTCGACAGTGATGTGAAAGACTCATTAGAATAGAATAGAATAGAATAGAATAATCCTTTAATTGTCCCACAAGGGGAAATTTGGGTGTAACAGCAGCAAGAAAGACACATATACAAACAAACAGTACACAGGACACAGAACAGAAACATACACAATTTTTACATATTTACATCAAGGACAATGGTTACCAGAAACAGAGTACTGTACAGTTATTAAATTAAATAAACTGAAATACAGATAAGAGGGAAACCCTGGTTATAGTGTGAATCGGTTGATAAAATAGTGCAAGTTACAGCGCTGATGTAAACCTCTATGTTTGTTGGGAGCAGTTCTGATTGTACAGTCTGACAGCTGCAGGGAGGAAAGACCTGCGGAAACGCTCCTTCATGCATCTGGGATCATTGTGAGTTATCTTAAATGCTCAATTGCAGTTTTGCTGTCAAGGGTGGGACAACCAGTTATAAGGTTTAGGATCATATTGCTTTTTCATAAAGGGTCAGTTAGGTTTGGATGGCTTTTTCCCTTAATAAATGAAATCATAATTTAAAAACTGAACTTCGTATTTACTAAGATTATTTTGTCCAATATTTAAATTATTTTGTTTATCTGAAAGATGTAAATGCATGCAAAGAAAAGAAAAAAGAAAAAAACGGGAAGGAGGCAAATTCTTTTACTTAGCAAATAGATTTAATTAATAATAACTTACCAATTTTGTAAAGTGGGGAATTTCAGCAACTCCCAAAAACTTTTACATTGTATGCTTTAATAAACAGTTTCATCAATTCATCATCACTGCGTCTAAATATTACTAATTTTAACAAAGAGAAATATTAAAGAAATAAACGTTTACACGTTATTAACCTTTTGTTATTGTTATAACAACGTGTTGGGTGAGCTAGAATCTCTTTGTGGTTACATTGCTATACGAAGCTGTATCTTTAGACAGTTATTGTAACCGTCTAAAATACAGCTAAATATTGAATCTCTTGTGGTTGATAGCAACAGGCCAAACGCGGTTGAAAAAGACAGACAGGGACACCACCGGAGTTATGTGTGTCCTGTAACGCGGGCCAGTTAGATCTTATTCGTCATTGGTACATCCGGGTACCTTTTTTTTTTTTGATTGACAGTTGCCATGGCAACAAGCTAGAGCATCGCCATTTTGTCAGGAGGGTTTTTTTCCCCAGCTCAGTCTTTTCAAATGTTCTCCCTTCCCGCCGGAATAATGCTGTCAGTGGATATATGTCTGACGTTTTTGGATATCGAAATGCGTCTAGTGGATCGGATTAAGAAGATCAAGAGGCCGACGTTTTAACACGGTTGAAATAATTAGGCGGCGCCGCACTAACTCAGTTGTCCGTGTCTCTGGTCCACCGGGCCGGTTCACTGCGCAGGTTTGGACCGCGCGCCATTTTGTGAAAATTGACACAAAATTCCTAACCAAAATTACCAGAGGACACGGATTCCGTTTCACGTTTAAAATACTCCGGATTTAACCTTGTTCTCGTGTTTGTCGAAGTGGCCGGCGCCAAATTTGCTAAGACGGCGTGAAAATCTGAATTTGGCAGAACATTTATTTAGCGCTGGCTAGATTCGTTAGCTTGAGGCTAGCCACAGAAGCTACAGCTAGCCAATGTTAGCTGCGTTCATTTTGTCAACTAGCTAGCCAGCTCGCTAAGGTTAGCTGGTGAGTTATGCGTGCTAGTTAACGTTAGCATGTCGCTTGTCATCAGCTGATTGTAACGTTAGTCAAGAGTTTCTTCGACAGGCGATGTTTTTCCATAGTGCTTGGGACATGAAGAGCGCAATGAACCTGACTGGCGAATTATTTTAGCCGGTCAGAGGACGGGGGAATTGGATTTAACGTTAACATTACTCGCTAACCGTGCAGGGAGGGGAGAATCTCAAACTGGATAAGTTTCCTCATCATACAGGTTATTGGACTTTAAATGAAGATCGTGCCATCAGAGGTGAGCAAAAGCCTTTGCGAAAGCGTTCAGGTTAACGCTTTCGTGGATGTATATGTTGTGTGTAACGTCAATGGTTAACAATGATGGACGCGATCGTGAAGTTGAGTAAGGTAGCTTATGGTATGGCGGCTAGCTAACGTTTTGTGGCGGCGCCGACTCCGATGGAGCCACCTATAACGTTTGCTTTCAGTCAGTAGGTCAACTGATTATTAATGTCAGACAGAAACAGCATCTGAGCTGGTTTTTGGACTAATCTAGAGAGAGAGGGGTGCAGCGGATTGTGTGGGTTTGGACGAAGAGTCATGCTGGCACAGTGTTAACGTTAAAGCTAGCCCTGCGATATTAGACAGTGTCATTGTAGGATTGAAGAAAATGTTGCTCTCCTGGCTCATATTTCCGTTGTGAATTACTGTCTAGCTATATTACTTGCAGAGGTTTAGTTTAGTTTTTTACAGCAATGGAGTGCGGAAGCTAACCAGGCTAACGCCTCGTAGCTAAATCGGCTAACTCGGCTAATGGTTAACGCTGACTTGTTGACGAACCAGCTGAATGGGCCCCACAACCCGCTGGCTGCACACACAGCGTCACTAGCTAACGTTAACACTGGATTGGTGAGAGATATGCTTGCTTGTCCCGCAGTTTTCAGGGTAACGTTAACGACGACAGCGTTAGCTAGTTAGACTGCTAACGGTAACGTGAGCCTGAATACGTTTGTCATTTATGCGAGGAATTGGGAGTCACACACACGAACGATATGTAGCAAGACTGGACGCAAATTAACACTGAATATGCTTCCTAAATTCCAACCATGACGAGCGCTACCCCATCATTTGTAAGTACAGAGCTACCCGGGGACGGTCTTTATACACGAGCGTTAGGCTTTTAATTGTTTTGGGTTGGTTTCGTTTGATTCAGCTTTGGAATGGATCTAATCAGTTGGGCGTGAGAAGATGACACGCAGACTTGTTATAGAGGTCTTTAGCCATCACTTATGATATGATACGGCTACTAATAGCAAGCTAGCTGTCGTTATATTTACACCTAAATAGGCCCGTTGATGCCGTAATGACTAGAGCCAGGAAAGGAACTGTTCATATGTCAGTACTGAAAATTAACAAGAATCAGGCATTTAGAGAGACTAAAGAGCCACAAGTGCGCTTGCAAAATGGCTTTGTGGTAAAATAGAGCTGATATTTTCCCCTGTGGGGTTTGTCTTTTTTATTAAATGACAATTTTACTTCTTAGTTTTGTTAGTATAATGCCTGCCATTGTGTTTGTGAATTTCTCTCAAACCAAACTTTTTCAGTTCTTTGTCAAAACAGTAATGGCAGTAAGGCCAGTTGGGTTCTCAGTAGCAGACGGCTATTTTAAGAAAATGTATTGTGTATTTAATTTCACCCCATTTAGATTATATTTTTAAAAATCGGTATGAACATGCTGAGAGGAGGTCAAGTGCTCTTCTAGATCCACAACAATGCAAATTCTGATTTAGTTAATGTCTGTGATAGAACTATTTAGAAGTTTCACTAGAGCTATATGTATTAAGTATTTCAAATATATAATTTCCTGGGTCTTAACTATCTTTACTGTCAAAGCACAAGTAGCTTGAAATTTTCAAATTTGAGGTCTGTTTGTAAATTCCCTCCATTAACACATTTACCCCAAGACAGCTTCTTAAAGTTTTGGGGTGTCTTCTGCTCTCTAGCAGTTCTCTGTCCCTTCTTATGAAAAGTTTAATCACTATGAAGTTAAGTCCCACCAAAGATGCAAAATGATGATATTCTGTTTTTATTCTTTGTAGTGGGTTGTGGTTTGCTGCTGGACTCTCCTCCCAGGATGATATGAAATTTTACAGGAGAAGATGCATCCAGGTTAGCTGCTATATATTAAGCCTTAACCCTTTGGTGAGGAAGTAGTGCTCCTCTAAGAGCTTCTCTTTCAGTTTTGTTGTTGTTTTGAATTCAGACTCACAAATTTGTAGGACTCTTTTAAGTGGGGGGAAAAAGTCAAGTAAGGATGAATAATTAAGAATTGTCAGTGCAGTATTTTCAATTTAATTAATTGCGACTTATTTGATTGCAGAGCTCAAAGTAATAAAAATTTGTTTTGTTTAGTTTTTGTTTTTTTGTCTGAACTGAACAAGCAGTAAAACAAAGTAGTCATCATCGTGCTTTAAATGTATAATATGTTGATATATATATATATATATATATATATATATATATATATATATATATATATATTAGAGATATA
>VUQG01002745.1:67895-83091 GCA_015106755.1 Etia nguti
AGAAAAGAAGATATTTATTATATATATATATATATATATATATATATATATATATATATATATATATATATATATATATATATATATAGTAGTGAAATATGAGTGTTACTTTTCACATAGTGTTTGACTGTGCTCCATCTTCTTACAGTTCCTCTTATTTCTGTCAGTGGATGTGTATTTTTTTTGCTTTTCGAAAGCTGGGTCAGCTTTGTAACGCTCTCAGATGGAGTGCAGGTTTTGGGCTGTGCAGCTATTTTGCTGTCAGGCTCTTGTGTTGAAAGCAACGTCTAAGTGTGCCAAAGTTCAATTTTATTTCTTGTTTATTTCTTGTTTTCTCATTGGAAAATGGGAGCAGCTCTGCCCTGGCAACAAAAGTAGGCTATTTGCATACTGCGTTGTGATTGGTCTGTGCATTGATGGGCTTGCCAAATCACGCTGTATCTCTGTGGTGATAGGCTATGCTAATTAGGTGCTGTTGCTGGGATTCTGAATAGTGGTTACTGTGTAGCACTGGTGAATTGTGTTGTCTGGTGAGAGATGCTGATAGCTGAACATGCTATTTAATAATTTTTTGATTCCTTCTGGCTTAAAATGAAGGATGATTCACTGTACAGTGTGGAGATGCTTTATTTTCACCCCTTTTCACTGTTAAACCTGCTGTTTCGCTCCTTTTTCTTCACAAAGGTTGATATGTTACTATTGTATTTTATTTTGTGGTAATCCTTTAATGCTGTTTTTTTTTTTTTTTTTTTTTTTTTTTTTTTTTCCTTTAATTCTTTTTTTTTTTTTTTTTTCCCTTTATATGTTTAACAAAAGACACTTTGTATTAACCTGACGTTTCTCTTAAATATGTATTAATCTTTGCTATTCTCAACATCATTTTTGCCTTTTTTAAATTTTTTTTAAAGAATGATCTTATTTCACTATACATATAAACACTAGAAATGCATAATTTGCATAAGTATTTTATTTTCCCAAAGCTAAATTTAGGTTCTTTTTTATGTTAAGGGAAGCATTGCCTGTTTAAGTAGCAAAAAAAAAAAAGGCTATTTGTATTTTGTCTGTACAGTAAGTAGCAAATATATTTTTACTTTGTCTTTTTGGCCACACATCTCTTGTGTGGAGGAGGTAATACAATAGTTTCAAATCAAGATTATTACATTTCTTTTCTTTTCTTACCTATAATGTTGAATCAGTTAATTTTGCAACTCAAAAGAGTGTTAATTTCTTCCAGGAGGAGAGACTTCAGCATGCAAACCTTCGTCCGTCCGGCTTGCGCCCTCTTTTTCTTTACACACTGCTGGTCTTCAGATGGCTGCTCCAATGCCCCATACGCACCAGCAGTACAGTGACCGCCACCAGCCAAGCACTGACCAATCTGTTACGGTCTTACCGTACAGCGACCAGACACCACAGCTCACTGCCAATCAGGTACACTAACCCTACCCTTCTCCACCTCCTGGATTTCCTTTCATCTTAACCCGGCAATATTTTTTGTGGTTTATTAAAGTCCGGTTCACCTTTTGTTGCTGTCACCAGGCAGAGTAGCTGCTTCTCAAATGTTTTCTTCACTTTGTTCATGTCATATTGTGCAAAATTAATTATAGTGCATTTAATGATAGCCCTTTGACACTAAGCTGTGACATCCAGAGCTCCTGTGTATAGTTTTTTTTTTTTTCCCTAAAATGCTGTTATTTCCCTTTTGTGATGCTTCAGAGGCACATGCCCCAGTGCTTTCGTGACCCAACTTCAGCTCCCCTGAGGAAGCTCTCCATTGACCTTATCAAAACATACAAACACATCAATGAGGTTAGTTTTGTTTTCATTACATGTATCTAGAGCTGCAATAATTAAATATGAAATTAATAAGCTTTTATTTTTTATTATTCTACTACATGTTTCAGTCAGTTTTACAAGTAGCATATACTTTTATATTTACTGTTTCTTTTGTCATGTGTGATATTGTGTTAATATGTCAAGAATTTGGATCTATGGTCAGACCAAACAAGATGTAGGAAGGTGTCACCTTGATCTGATAGCATTTTTGTTCTATTTATTGTTATTTTGTTATTAAGGCGATGAATTGTTGCACCTTAAAAAACTGAATACTTAAGTGTTTGGCATTCTTTTACATTGTAACAGTCAGTGAAACTTATGCGAACTGTTTTTTAAACTTACAGGTGTATTATGCAAAAAAGAAGCGACGGCACCAACAGGGTCAGGGTGAAGACTCCAGTCACAAAAAAGAGAGAAAGGTCTTTAATGATGGCTATGACGATGATAACTATGACTACATCGTCAAGAATGGGGAGAAGTGGATGGACCGCTATGAGATTGATTCCTTGATAGGAAAAGGATCATTTGGACAGGTGCTTAATTTATAGATTGTGCACCATGTACACATGATTTGAATTCATGCCATGGAGAAAATGCAGGTTTTTATGAGCAAATTATAGTTTAGTTTTCATCTGTATCACCTAAAGATTTGTGAAGCAACAGCTGTAGGTTTTTCAGCTGTGGCTAACAGTCAGCATGTAACTTTCAGAAACGATAATATTTGCTGTTTTTGGCATCTTTAGGTTGTGAAAGCATATGACCGAGCAGAGCAGGAATGGGTTGCCATTAAGATCATCAAGAACAAGAAAGCTTTCCTCAATCAAGCCCAGATTGAAGTGCGCCTCCTAGAGCTCATGAACAAACATGATACCGAGATGAAATACTACATTGGTAATCAACTCCTGAAATTTCCATCTGATCATAAAAAACATATCAAAGAAGTTAAAAGGGCTTTTTCTGTATTTGACTCATGTGGGTACAATTTGGTTTGCTGCAGTTCACCTAAAGCGTCACTTCATGTTTCGGAACCACCTCTGCCTCGTGTTTGAGATGCTGTCCTACAATCTATACGACCTGCTCCGAAATACCAACTTCCGTGGCGTCTCGCTCAATCTCACCCGGAAGTTTGCCCAGCAGCTATGCACGGCGCTACTCTTCCTGGCCACACCTGAGCTCAGCATCATCCACTGTGACCTGAAGCCTGAGAACATCCTCCTTTGTAACCCCAAGAGGAGTGCCATCAAAATAGTGGACTTTGGAAGCTCATGCCAACTGGGCCAAAGGGTACTTTTACAGTTTTCCTTAGCAACATTAAAATCAACATATATATAAAAAAAATATCTCTGGGAAGTGTGCCATGAACTTTTTTCCCCCAAATACTTGGTGTTATATTAGATAAAAGGTCTCATTTTCACTGTTCTTTTACCCTTTTTGTAGATATACCAGTATATCCAGAGTCGCTTCTACCGTTCCCCAGAGGTGCTGCTGGGAATGCCCTATGACCTGGCCATTGATATGTGGTCCTTGGGTTGCATCTTGGTAGAGATGCACACTGGGGAACCTCTGTTCAGTGGAGCTAACGAGGTAAAAAAAATCTGAAACGCTACTTAGGTTTGTTCTATGCTGTAACACCACTAATAATGACAAATAACAATAGCTTTCACCTCATGTTTACATTTTTCTTTAAAATGTTAGATAAATGTTTAAGAATAGTAATCTTTAGATAAAGTTTGACATTTAACTTAATGTATTAATAAGAAATTTTCAGTCTGCTTTAAGCTGCAAGTATAAATGTCAAAAGTTTTGTCAAATATTCCTTTCTGTCAGCATGACAGAAAGTAACTTTATTATTAACACTTTCTCCAGGTGGACCAGATGAACAAAATAGTTGAGGTTCTTGGTATCCCACCTAATCACATAATGGACCTAGCCCCTAAAGCCAGGAAGTTCTTTGAGAAGCTTTCGGATGGTACATGGAGTGTTAAGAAGACCAAAGATGGCAAAAGGGTGAGCTGTGTTCTTTGTGCAGCCATACTCTCGGAACAGTTTGTTTTGTTGAATGTTCTGGAATCATTACTGTAGATTTTGGTGCTACACAAGTTGTCTTTAATTTGATGGTCCTCTGATTTAAATAGTATAAGCCTCCAGCTTCGCGGAAGCTCCACTCCATCTTGGGTGTGGAGACAGGGGGTCCAGGTGGCCGGCGGGCGGGGGAGTCTGGCCATGCTGTTGCTGACTACTTGAAGTTCAAGGACCTGATCCTCCGGATGTTGGACTATGACCCTAAGAGCCGCATCCAGCCCTACTATGCCCTGCAGCACAGCTTCTTCAAGAAGACTGCGGATGAGGGGACCAATACAAGCAGTAGTGTATCTACAAGCCCCGCATTAGAGCAGTCCCAGTCTTCAGGAACCACCTCCAGCACCTCCTCTAGCTCAGGTAACAACCACCAGCTACAGATTCTGGGTGCACTGTTAATCCTTTAAAGTAGTAATATGTGTACATTTGTAAGTGTTGCTTTAGGTAACATGGTTAAGTAACCAAAAAATTTGCTAACTATATTTGTGTGGTAAAATGCGGTTTTTGTAAACTGTTTTCTTAACTCTTACCACAAGTAAAATGACCAAGAAAAAAAACAACATAGTGTTAAAAATCCATACAGCTGTGTGAGACAGTATTTGATATATTTTAGTTGCTGAGGCTGTACTTAAAATACTTTTGTTTAAAACTCAGGAGGATCATCTGGGACAAGTACCAGTGGCAGAGCCAGATCAGACCCTACCCATCACCACTTGCATAGTGGAGGACATTTCGGCACGGCCATGCCTGCCATGGATGGTGACAGCCTCTGCCCACAGGTCAGTAAGGTAGCTGAAAATTAAAAAGTTGTGCTAAGTTCTTGGAATGCTGGTAGATTAAACCAAAACTTAATGGCTTTTTTAAAAGTTCATAGAAATGACTTCCTGTTAGTGTCATACAAGACTTCCCTCACCCATCAAAAATATTCTTGAATGCATTTTTCATGTATCACGTGTTATTTTATTATCAGCATTACGCGTCAGAAATGGCCACAGTTCCTGAATTGTGAATTTTAATTTTGTTTAGTTTATGCTCTCAAAGCATATAGTGTATTCCACTACTGACTCTTCTTATTTGACAGGCAAGACAGCCTTACCCACCCCCGCTGGTGTGGGGAGGTGGCGTCGGACCAGAATCAGTCACTGGAGAGACCCACCCAGTCCAGGAGACCACCTTCCATGTTCCCCCTCAGCACCCTAAGGCCCTGCATCCCCACTCACATACTCATCACCACCATGGGCAGATGATGGCTACACGTCCACGCCCACGCCACTACACTTCCCCGACACACAGCTCCTCGACACAGGACTCCATGGAGGTGGTTCATGGCCATCTGTCCATGACCTCCCTGTCTTCCTCTGCCTCCTCTTCCTCTACATCGTCCTCTTCCACTGGGAACCATGGCAACCAGGCCTACCAGCTCCGCCATTTGCCCGCTGGAGCCCTTGACTTTGGTCAGAATGGTGGGCTGAGCATGGGGCTAGGTGCCTTCTCGAACCCACGGCAGGAGACTGGCATGGCAGCGCACCCTGCATTCTCCATGGGAACGAACACAGGGCCTGCCCACTACCTAGCGGAAGGCCACCTGGGCATGAGGCAGGGCATGGACCGGGAAGAGTCTCCAATGACTGGAGTGTGTGTGCAGCAGAGTTCTATGGCCAGCTCGTGACTGCACTGACATTTGGCTGTGTGTTCCCCCTGTGCGTCATTTTTAAGGTGGTGTTTTTTACTACAAGGTGTGTTGAGAACAAAAGCTGCTCACGTCAGAAGGGAGATATCACTGAACCGCTACTACAGAGATAAACCTTTGTTAAAAAGTATATATGTAATTTTCATCAGTTTTTCTTTTGCAATCATTAGGCACAAAGTAATACTGCGGAATAACCATAGTGAGATTGAGACATCCATTTTACCATTTCACCAGTTTCATGTAACCACCAAGTAATCACCATATGGTATTATGTGGCAAAATCTTCTAAGGAGCATTTCAGAGCAAAGTTTGAAGCTGTTTTGCAGGTAGCTGTTGGTGATGAAATGCTTGGCGTCCTCCTTCGGTTCAAACCATGGACTGCCTGACATTACTGTTTCACTGGTTCTTAATTATTTTTGCCCTTTTTTTGTTTTGTGAAGTTTCACGTAAAAGCTGCTTGTAAATCCTGTAGCTTGACAATGAGGGGAAGTGTTTGCGGTGATATTTCTTGTTGTTGGTCGGTATTGTGTAACTCTGTCAAAGGGGAGCACATAGCAGTGGAGTCCCTATGCGTGTGCTGGCCGGGTGGAGAAGAGACCCCGCAGGTGGATACTGGCACCAGCCGGGGTCCAAGAAGAGGGAAGCACCACCCCTCAGGCCTAGAGGCCCCGTAGTCCTGCAAGCTGCAACCGGGCCCGGCACAGGCGAGAGCAGCAATGGGCGTGGGATCCAGCCCAGTGAAAGGAAGACAGTCAGTGGCTGGTTCTAGATAACCCTTTGGCCTTATGACTCATGGACTTGGAATGGGATGGAGCTGGACATTATCATTTGAATTAAGATGGCTTTTCTCTATTTTTCTCTCTAGACAGCCCTTAATTCTTTAAAGAAATTAAAACAACTTAGAAAAGGTAAACACGAATGGTAATTTGAGGCCTTTCTCGACAAAGATTTCGTCTTCAGCAGGGCCCCACATAACAGGGTCTTATTGTACACAACAACCTCCTAAACATTAATTCCTTGAAATTTACTGGTTAAGGATTTTGCAGTGGAAAGAACTATCTATTCCAGAGTCTACCCTTTTATGTTTTATTTTCTTTCCCCCCCTTCTGCATGTAGTTCCTCATCAGAACCACCTGCACAAGTCTCTCCATCCAAAACATGGAAACTGAAGAAAAAAATGAGTTAAGTGACTGCCTTTTTTCTCCTCAAATTATGCTGTGAATTTTACAAGAATTTATTTTCCCTTTGGATATGTTTTTATACCAAAGCAGTTGTTTTATAGCATATAGGTGTCTGTAACCAATAATGTAGCAGTTCACCACTTTGACGCAAAGTTTATCAAGATCTTATTTTAACGTCAACACAAACAGCTGCAATATATTACTTTAGCAAAACTGGAGACCGTTGTCGAGACCGTTGGCTATTGTGTATTCTGGCCAGATTTGTTTGCAACGTTTTACCAAAACTGTTTCCATATTAATTGGTAGATTATTTTGGGAGTCTTTTAAAACTTTGGTATGTTAGAGAATTTGGTAGTTACTCTGCAGGCTCCGGAGTAGCAAGATAGAGGCTGATGGTTTAAAAAAAAAAAAACTTAAAAAAAACAAAAACAAAAAAACAACAAAAAAAAACACAAAACAAAGGAGACTAATGCGTTCTATTTCTGTGTCGTCGTTTTTCTTTTGCCCCCATCATACTATTTCAAAGGGTGTTGCTGCCTTTCATACATCATTTGGTCAACTTGGCTAGTTTCTGCCGTGAAGCAAGACTGTGGCAAACCAGTTTGTGTTGAATGGTATTGTTCTGATTTGGTAGGGCAGATCCCCACGATTGTTGTCCTATTCAAAGGGAAAGGGTGTCTGTCAGCCCACAATAACATGCTTTGCCTAGGCAGAAAATGCATGTCCTCAAAACATTACAGTCAATTACCAGATTTATTTTATTTTTATTTTTATATCAGGGATTTTAAAGTGCTTTCTTTATTCTGTTGCTCATCTTACCAGCTTTGAAATTAGATTTAAAAAAAGAAAAGAAACCCTGCCCACAGCCACCTTTCAAATTAAGGGCAGGACACAGGTCATGCTGTTGTCATCTTAAAGGAAAACCATCATACAAAGTCATGCTTGGCATTTTCCATAAACACAAATGTAAAGCTACCTATATTGAGATTGGAGTTTTATCTGGATGTCAAGGTTATAATGCAAATTTGCAATCATTTTTCATACCCCGCAGAATTTGAGAAATTTAGAATTAGCCGGTGGTTTTTATTGCTGGCACTCATACTGGTACTAAACATTCCAAAAATAAAGACTGAAAGAAAAAAATTTGACTGCAGTGACTCGTAAGTGTGCGCCTATTTCAGATCATGCTGATTGACCTCTTATTTAGAGCAGTTGTCATGAAATGCAGCCCCTTTTTAATAGTTGAAATAGAATTTATGTATATACTTATATTTTTTTAATAAAGGAAGTATAGAACTCACTACCTTGCTCCTGCTGGTATGTTGATTATGTTTGTCAATTTGGTGACCATTCAGTGGGCAGGAACTCCTGTTTTCTTAGTGGCAAAACCTTGCCTTTTGGCAAAGGTACTTGACTACATCAGGACAACACTATGAGGTAGGGTTTGAATCAAACAGGGAAAGCTAGATCTTCAAACCTTAATAATTTTCACAGGGTATATTGTAAGTGCATGTACATCACAAACCTTACTTTTTGGTTATATGAGAAGCACATGGTTGGAAAAAAAAAAAAGGTTCCATCGTTCATAAGCCTGTTCAGTTTGTGGGTTACACACAAACACGTATACTTGTTGACATATCTGAACACCCGACAGAAGTTGAAATCCTCTTATTTAATTTGGATTTATCCTTTTCATTTTTGAGTTCACATTTTTTCACTTTTTTGTACATGCAACATGCACTATAGAATTGAACAGCATGGGGGAAAGGATAAGTCCATGTATCCACAGATTGTAAGATCTAGTCAAGACTTTGCTGTGTTTATGACAATGCCCTTTGTATTATATTAAGACAGTCTTATGTATGATATATAAAAAGAAGTTAATTGAATTGCTCTGTGTGTCTTTATTGTTCCTTGACCCATCTACGTGAAATATTCAGATGCATGATAGTATGTAGTCCTAGAAAACGGGGTGAAAATGCGGCATTTAGAAAAGACTACGGGATATAGATGACCGCGCTGGCTCGTTGGTCTAGGGGTATGATTCTCGCTTCGGGTGCGAGAGGTCCCGGGTTCAAATCCCGGACGAGCCCTGAACGTTTTACTCGGGAGAATATATAGAAACACAAATAACCCTTCCTGATAAATGGTAAAACACATTATACTTGCCGTCTCACTTTGCAGACCCCTACTTGTCATGCGTGGAGATAACTTCGGGTTTTAAAGTCTTGTCCGTTTACACTGGTAAATCGGTAGTCGACATTAATCGTGTCCTTTCGTGGTTTGTGTGTGTGTTTCTTTTGCACTCATGTATCATGCTTTTATGACAAATATTGATAAACTGAAAGTCAAAAAAAAAGGCGGGCTCGTCCGGGATTTGAACCCGGGACCTCTCGCACCCTAAGCGAGAATCATACCCCTAGACCAACGAGCCACATACACGACCGCTATGCCCTGCAAGGTATTACTGCCTCAGCCAGCTGCAAATGCCTATTTCCAAAGTGTACGTATATGTTTCCAACCACAGAAAACAACCTTACTATTTAAATAGCTAATACTGACCTGAAGGATTCAGTGAGGGGAAATGATGAAAACACATCGCGTTAATAGTGCATATTTCTTGGATTTGTTAGCTACCTATTTAAATCACATGCTGCCGGTTAATAAAAACAGTAAAGACACCCATAGTTATGCAGGTCGTCCTGCCCTAGCGGCTAACGGAGACGTTAGCTAATAAGGTGGGTGCAGTGCCCTGGAAGCGCGGCTGTCGCTATATTTCAGGAAGAAGAAAAACTCTGTTTTTTGCCTTTTAATTGGTTGACGGGTTATCTGTGACGTCCAGTAGTTATCGCGGGCAGCTTAGGTACGTCCAATCAGAGGCTCCGGGGGCGGGACATCCCTTTGTTAAAAACGATATATCCCAAATTTAACCGTTGTGAATGTGTGTTGGTGTATTGTTTGTCTTTTAAGTGTTTTCTTTGCCAGACACTGTCTGAGATCATGTTAGTCATCTCTTAGTTTTAGCCGTACCCACCGTCCACTCAGCTTTCTACAAGAAAACCACTGTCCGCGGATGACAATAGGCAGCCAAGTTAGCTAAGCTAACCACCGAGCCTGAAGCATGCCGAATTTTTGCGCGGCCCCGAACTGTACGCGGAAAAGCACGCAATCTGATTTGGCATTTTTTCGGTTTCCACGGGACCCGGAGAGGTAAGTCAGCAAATATGACAGTACCCTACGAGCTTTAGTATTCAGCTGAGTCCAGAAGACCATGTGTAGTGTCCTAAAGTTGTACTGAAATGAGTGAGAAATTATAAGACCACTAACCAATCCGTAAAGACCACAGACAAGGCGCGATAAATATTTTCTTGTTAATTTTCCAGTTATTGGGCTGTGTTTAATCACTAGCTTTTAACTGAACTTAAATCGTACATATATATATATATATACTCTCTGGCTGATTGAGTTTAAAGCTAACTTTCTGTTAACTTTCTGTTGTGTAATCTAAGACGTGTAAACTAGGTCCTGACAATGGTATGTATAATGTGGTTTCCGCTACGGTCTGCATCTCGTTTTCTAGCCCAACATTCAAAATGTAGCAAAAGAAAATTATTTCTTAACTCACATTTTCAGTTTTATTGTGATATGTTTTTTTAACATAGTGTGGCCACAATGTGAAAACCAGAGTCAAAAAGTGACTGTGCATTTTAGTGTTCTTGTGTTTATGTTGTTGTTATTGCAATTTAATAACAAGTCATTTGAATTAATAAGTTGTCTGTGATGATAAGTTTGAGAGGTGCTGTTTCAAGTACTGTTGTGAATTTAGTAAAAGTGTTAGGGTAATGCATTTGGAATACCTGATTTTTAGTGGAAATAGAAATACTTTATTGCACTTTTATTGATGTATTGCAGAGGAAAGTGGTAGGATATATTGCTGTTTCTGTAGTTTTTTGGGTTTTTTTCTCAGCCCTCATATGGACAGTTGCTGTCTCAAACCATTTCTGTATCTTAGAATGTCAAATAAAACCTGTGCCACATTTTCTTATTACGTCTAGATGCAGAATCTGGGTAGAGAACTGTCGCAGGGCTGATCTAGAGGCAAAAACATCAGACCAGTTGAATAAGCACTACAGACTATGTGCCAAGCACTTTGACCCGGCTATGGTGTGCAAAACGGTGAGTATTTCGTGAGTTATGCCTGCATTCTCTGGCAGTATGTTTACATTTATTTCCTCAAAAATGTCCATCTTTTAAATGTTGCTTATTTTAATTATGTGAGGTTTTTTGTTTGTTTGATTTATTTTTCTTTTTTTTCCCCCCCAGAGCCCTTATCGGACTGTGCTGAAGGATACGGCAATTCCAACGATATTTGATCTAACAAGCCATTTAAAAAATCCTCACACCAGACATCGCAAGCGGATTAAAGAGCTTGTAAGGAAAATATTTGATAGCTTTTGGGTCACTGATGTTTTTTTCTTTTTAAATAAGGTTAATAATGTGACTGTTTTTAGTTTGGGTAAATAACTTTTAACTTCTTTTTTTAAATTTCAGACTGAAGAAGATATACGGAAAATAAAAGAAAGGAGATGTAAGCTATTAAATTAGGACTTTGTTTTGGGGTTTGTTTGTTTTTTCCAACTTTATTATCAGTTTTCTTGAAAACATTGCTGTTATGTTATCTCTCTTCACAGTGGCATCTTCTATTGACCAGATTGCTTCCAAAAAAGATGCAGCAGAAGATAGTACAACCACCAATGAGGATGAACCTCAGCTGTCCATGGAGGAGAAGGCATTTCGGGAATACCTGAGATCTTTGTTTGAAGCCGTGGTCATATTAGGAAAACAAAGCATACCGTTAATGCCTCTTAAAGCATCAGAAACAGAACTTAAACCCAACAACTTCCAGGCCCTCCTAGATTATCGCATGAATGCTGGAGATGAAGCTTTGAAGAAGCGCTTTGAGGCGACGGCTGTGAACTCTGAATACCTTTCTGTAACCCAGCAAAGTCAGCTCCTGGATGTTTGTGAGAACACGGTGAGGGAGGAAATGCTAATGGAAGTGAGAGAGAGTCGCTTCTTCTCCCTAGTGACAGGCGACCTTGTGGAATTTGCCAACGAGAAGCACCTGCCTCTGTTTTTACGCTTTGTGAATCAGCAGAACGTCCTCCGAGAGGAGTTTTTGGACTTTGTGCCATTTGATGGTGATGAGCCTGCACTGGTAGAGAGACTGGAGGCCCAGCTGACTGATCGCTGGGGGCTCAGCATGGAAGACTGCCGTGGTCAGGCCCATAAAGCCACTGGGATTTCCACCACCAAGATGAAAGCAGTAGCAGTATTACTGTTGGAGAAGTATCCCTTGGCATTGCACATGCCTTGCTCCCATATGGCACTGAACATTCACCTGGCCAACAGCCTTCCATTCCCCAATGTCCAGGTGATCATGGAAACCCTGAGGAGGATAAGTGCTTTCTTTCAGACCAAGTCAACTCAGGATGAGCTTGAGAAAGCCATCTCCGCTCACTACCAGAAGAATGAAGAGAAAGGAGCTGCACTAAAACACGCTTGTAGCCCAGGCTGGACAGAACAACACAATGTCTTTGATGTGCTGCTGGATATGTTGCCACCATTGCTGCTGTGCATGGACAATATTCAAGACAACGAAGAAGGAAAGTTTGCTGCCTCTGTGGTGGCAGATGGATATTCAATAGCAGAAACTCTTGCAGACTTTGAGATCGTTGTCACCATTGTCATCCTGAAGAATGTCCTTACCTTCACTAGAGCCTTTGGGAGGAATCTCCAAGGGGAAACGCTTGATGTGTTTTTTGCTGCTAACAGTCTAACAGCTGTCCTGCATTCACTTAATGAGGTCAACGATAACATTGATGTCTACCATGAATTTTGGTATGAGGAAGCTGTGAGCGTGGCTACCGTGATCGAGATTCCTGTCAAAGTTCCGAGGCTGTTTCTACGGAAACAGCGTGCAGCCGATGTGGGTGAAATTCAAGCTGAGCCATATTTTAAGGAGTATGTGACCATGCCTGTAATCCACGGGATCATGCAGGAGGTGGAGGACATGTTCTCTGAGACTAACCTCAAAGCCCTGAAGTGTCTGTCGCTGGTTCCAGCTGTCATGGGGCAAATGAAGTTCAACACCACTGAGGAGAACTACGCGGATGTTTACCGGAATGACCTCCCCAATCCCGACACGTTACCTGCAGAGCTTCACTGCTGGAGAATCAAGTGGAAGCACAGAGGCAAAGAGGTGCGACTGCCCACCACCATCCATGAAACCTTGCAGCTCCCAGATGTTAAATTCTTTCCCAATGTGAACTCCTTCCTCAAGGTACTTTCCACCTTGCCAGTGCTAAAGCTAGAGGACAACAAAAGTGACACGGCAAGTGGAAGACTCCAGGCTTACCTTGACAGCATGCCTCCTCAGCAATGGAACAAAAGTCTTGCGATGCTTAATGTTAACACTCACGTCAAACATGACCTGGATGTCATGGTGGACAAATACTGCAGACTGTATCCAGAGGATGACACTGAAGTTGACGCAGAGTCCGAAGAAGTAGCCGAGGAAGAGGCTGGGATGAAATGATGTGATGCAGTGAGCTGAACAGAACAGTCTGAATTGATTGCATAATTTTCGGGGGTGTAAAAACATGTGGATACAAGTACTGGAAAATTTTAATGGAGATGTAAATTAGCACTTTACATTCATCTCTGAAGTTAAGCTCTTATTGTATTTGGTCAGATGAATAAATGGTGTATTTAAAGGCACCACACACTTAATCTTGCGTTGTAAACAGATTGACAAATTTGTCTGGAACAAAATGAATACTCATTATCCCATGTGGACGTTTTTTGAAAATTGTAAATCAAAAAAAAGATCTGTAAACATTCAAATTCTGTGTCAACTTGTGTTATTAGACTAGACTCTTTTGTAAATTTTTATATATATTTTTTTTTTAATCTTAAAGTGGATCTGTCAGGTACATTTACAGCATTTACTTCCTGTTTCTTTCACTGATCTCTGCTAGAGTAGCTCTATATAATTTGCAGTTCAAAACCATCAACTGCAGCCCCTTAGTTCATCCTCTGTCTGAAACATGCCATTTTATCTTAGTCACCAGTCATACAGCCCCAAGATAAAAATCGATGAGCTTCCAGTTGGGAGGGAAAAATGTTTATTTCCCAATCGGTTGCTGCGAAATTAATTGCTAAAGACTTATTTACACAGGCCTAGAGACCGGTCAGTGACATTTTTGCGATTGCTTTAGCTGCTAGCAGGTTGCTGCAGTTTCCTGTAGTGTACATGGAGCATCCCAACATGCCTCCAATCAGTCACAAACTACCTGCCAAGCTGTAGTTTTTGCATACAAGTCAATAACTTTCATGCAAAGTACAGCAAGGAGCTGTTTGTGCAGCACCCTCTTTGCAGCTGTTCACCTGCTGACAGCCAGCAACCGCTTAATAAATACACACTTTTTACTAGTAACCAGAGGTTGCCAGGGGGTTGCCTTCTGATCTCTAAGCCTGTGTGACTGAAGTCTTAACAGGGAATAGTCGCTGGCTTCATTGTTTGAAAGTTTGGTCATATCAACATGAGCATTCTTTTTTTTTTTTTACATTGATTTTATGTCATATATGACAGGAAATTAGCCAACTTTTAAGGACTTTCTGTTTTCTGCTTGATGGGTTTTGCTGCCGAGATTAACTGATGGCCTGTTTTTTGTTGTTTTTTTTATTGTGTGCTTTTAATTCAAACCACATGATGGAGGCAGATGCCCCTGTTGATTCACAGTGCAGGAAGCAGGAAGAGCAGGAGAGGGAGCAATTCCATCAATATCAGCAGCATCCCTGAATTAATGCTCAGGAAATGTTTTCTACTGTAGAGTGAATTAGAATGTGAATTATTTTGGACAGTTAAGTGCAAATCTGTGGAAAGCTCATCCCTGTACAGGCTAACATGATTTAAATGGTCATGCATCACTGGGAATTCTGATTGTAATGCAGTTAAATGTTTGCTTCACTGTGCAGATTGATGCAGGGATAGGACTCGGCACAAATGGGAGGCTAATTGGTTTGTTTGTTGTTGTGATTAGCATTTATGGAAAGATGGTTTCCTTTTCACCTCCACGCATTTTATAAAAACTTTGTTTTGCTTAAATAAGACTGTAAAGAAGACCAATAAAGCTGCAGTCAGTGACCAAAATATTATTTTTTGTTTTCTCGAATATTTCATCATCAGATTTTGCATCTCGTCCCCACTTTAATCATGGCCCGCTGCATTCAGTGGGACTTGACTCGATATGAATTTCATTTTATTTGTTCTGATTTTCAGCCACGTTTTTTTTTTTTTTTTTTTCGCCCTTTCCTAAAAACGGAACAATGGGCTTCTGCTAGGCTT
>VUQG01002745.1:83111-101118 GCA_015106755.1 Etia nguti
TTTCTTTTTTTTTTTTTTTGATTTTTCTCTTTTTTTTTTTTTTTTTTTTTTTTTTTTTTTTCTGCCTTCTTTTTTTTTTTTTTTTTTTTCGGCCATTTCCTAAAAACGGAACAATGGGCTTCTGCTAGGCTTGCATCCACTGAGGGTTTACGTTTGTGACATGGCAGCATTGGGGTTAACCGTGTCTCCTCCCTCTTTGCTGGCCAGACGCTGACGAGCTCAGGTGATAGTTCATCGTGCATACTCAGTGCAGACCCCCGGGCTGTCGAAGCATCACACAAATGTGGGTGGGGTCGCTTTGATGCGCAACCACACAGCAATGTATACACTCCAAAGCAAGCCCCCAAAGTGAAACTTGAACAAGAGCAAACATCCTGCAGGAGGAGGAAGAGAGGGAGGCTTGTGGGCGCTTCTCCCGTAAGTCTCGGGCAAATATTAGATCTGCTCATCGGAATTGCATAACGCGAGAGTAATCCTGACTGGACAAAAAACGAAGAGGGTTCGAGTCGTGAGTAGGACGTTTATTTACGTGTTTATCCCCGATTTATTTCCTTCTCCTTTAGCATCTTTTCTCTAGTCAGCTTACTAGAATCGAACATTATGGCATGGCCGTGCATTACGCGTGCTTGCTGCATCAATCGCTTTTGGTCCGAGCTGGATAAAGCAGACATCGCGGTGCCTTTGGTTTTCGCCAGATACTCCGACGTGGCCGACGTACCGCATGTGCCCCATCACCCCCAGCCGAAACTGAAGAAGGCCGGTGCCATTGCCATAGAAACCCAGCCCCATCCCGGCGAGCAGGAGGCTGGGAAGGCACCGCCCGCGACGGGTGCCGCAGCGGGCAAAGATGGCTCTACTGCGTCCGTCATGCGCCAAGACTTCAAGGCGTGGAGAGTGCGCCCCGAGGCTAGCTGCAAGCCCAGAAACGAGTACCAGCCATCGCCGGCCCCGTTCAACAACGAAACTCAGTATCAGAAGGATTACAAGCCCTGGCCTATACCGAAGAAGCACGACCACCCATGGATCCCCAAATCGAGCCCCACCGCCGGGGGTCCGGAAAGGAGCGCAGGAAGCGGTAAGCTGGAGCAGGTGGCCGCCGAGGTCGAGAGCGGCGTGGAGAAGAGCGAGATTGAGGAGAAGACGCAGGAGAAGGAGTCACAAGAGGTGGTCAAGAGAAGCGTGAAGAGGGAAAAGTCATCGGATAGGAAAACAGGTGAGAAGACGGAGGGACAGGTGGCTGCAGATGTGAGCGCGGAGCAGAGGAAAGGCAGAGCGGCTGCAGACGCTCTGAACAGGCAGATAAAGGAGGTTATGTCGACTTCTAGCAGCTACAGGTAAGAGTGTAAGGCTGTGACAATGCGTTGTTCGATGTAACACTTTTTATTCTACACTCTATTAAATGTTTGATTTTATGTAACTGTTATTGTGTACTCGGTAGCAGCAGAGGCTGTTAGCAGGAATAAGCACAGCATCCCTGAAAGCACTTCAGCTGTCACGCAAAAGGATTTTTTGGTAGACTATTGAAGGGTCTCTTGTTGCAATCTTCGGTGATATCAGATGTAAACTGACGCTGCTACAGATAAAGGTTCCAGTATTGATTTTTTTTTCCAGCTTCAGCCTTCCTGGGAGTACTACCAAATCAATGCCATGGACCATGAATGAGTAAAGCCACTAAAAGGATCTGAATGTAATCATGTGTGTCTTAACAGGGTTTTTTTCTGCTCAGGCTTCCTCCAAATTTGAGTAGGTGAGGTATGCAAGTTGAGAAGACATGCTTCACAGAAATTTCATAGAGAAAAGCTCATTACAGATTACAGATTACAGATCAAAACTGAATTAGTCTACTTCACTGTGTTTTGCAGGCAGTGAAGTAGAAACCGTTTGGATCAGAGAATTTTAAAATGTGAAACCAATGAAGGCGTAAACCATGTATACACGAGTAAACAAGGGCTTCTGTCGCTAACCCAGAACACACACTCACTGGCCACTTTGTTAGGTACACCTGTTAAACTGCTCATCAACGCAAATATCAAATCAGCCAATCACATGGTTTCCAGAAAGATACATTTAATGAGCTTGAGTATGTATAGCCTCCATTAAAATCGGACAATAAATGCTGGAAAAACGGTGCCCACTCTGATGAGCCTCAATTTCTGCTGCAACATTCAGATGCTAGGCTCAGAATTTGTCATTCGCAACATGAAAACATGGATCCATCCTGCCTTCTGGGCCCCTTACCAAGTGAGTATTGTTGCTGACCACGTCTGTCTCTCTATGACCACTGCGTACCCTCTTGTGATGGCTGCTTCCAGCAGGATAATGTCACAAAACTCAGATTATCTCGAACAGATTTTTTTGTTTTTTTTAATATGACAATGAGTGTACTGTACTCACATGGCGTCCACAGTCACCAGACCTCACTCTAATAGATCTAATAAAGCTCCTCTGGGATGTGGTGTAATGGGAGATTTGCATCATGGACGTGCAGCTGACACATCTGCAGCAACTGTTTGATGCTATCACTAAAATATCTGAGGAATAATTTCACCTTATTGAATTTATGCCACAGTGAATTAGGACAGTTCTGAAAGCAAAAGGGGGTCCAACCAGGTACTACTGAAGTGTACCTAATAAAGTGACTGGTGAGTGTATGCATAAATGATCTTGCTTTCTGAATGGCTGAGTGGAAACCTGAAGCTTGAATAAAACACAGTTACACATTGCAATAACAGCTCCTATTTATAAAAAAAAAAAAAAAAAACGATTTTCAGGGTAATAATAATAATAATAATAATCTAAGAATTCCTAATTAATTTCCTGCTGTGTAATAGAAAACGTGTGTAAGCTGTATCTCACAACGAGTCCACTTCCTGTCCACGTGTACCTGAAAAGACAGCACGTGTTGCCCCTTCCCGCTCTTGCAGAGTGTGGACAATAAATCTGAAGGTCAAATTTTGATTTGACTGCTAAAAATAAACTGACAGTCCTGCAGAACCTGCAGCTGAGCTGTAATCAACATGAATACAGTATACATGTCTGATGGTTGGTGCATGAGCTTCTACATAAAAGTGAGGATAGCTTCTAGTGGTGATGTCAAATTATCCTAGGCCTTTATGCCAAGGATAATCTTTACCTTGCAAACCTTTCATAGAAAGCTTTTTATTATTATTATTATTATCATTATTTGTAAACCTTCTATCTTTTCAGCATAATCAGTGGCCGCTGTTCTCTCAATTCAATGCTCAATTTTGGCTAGCCATTAATTTTAATGTTGTATGAGGAGCAACACAGCTGTGTTCAGTTTTAATAATTGATTCATTGATCAGTTTTCAATTTATTTGAGAGTCGGTTGATTTAATGACTCAGATTTTTTCTTTTTTCTTAAATATTTGATAATAAAAAAAATATCTAAATCTCATTTCCACTGTTCTTAGGACTGAGTTCAAGGCATATAAGGATGTGAAGCCAGTGAAGCCCATCAAAGCTCCATCCCAGTATAAACCCCCTGGGGAGGAGACCAGTCTGGAAACCAGCTATAGTGCCACATTCAAGGGGGAGCAGGTGAAGGCTCACCCAATGGACAACAAGCTACTGGAGCGCAGGAGGATACGCAGCCTGTACAGTGAGCCCAGCAAGGAACCTGCCAAGGTGAGATGACGTCCACGCACGGATCTGCTGAAACTATACCTCTCCATCTCCATTTTGACTTCTTGTAATTGCACACATATCAAACCTAAATAACCCCGCTGTATGCTAGAGTTTGTATTTCGTGATTTGAGTTCTTACTCACTGAAACCCACAAGTGTTATCTCATTATACATAATATTCAAGCAGTGCCTAATGGCATGTGGTCTAACTTACCATAAATACAAACTAGAACAGCTTTATGTCTCAATATTCTTTTTTAATTACATGATGTGCATTTGTGATTGCTACATGATTCTGTCACACTACACTCGACTAATCAGCCTACATACTGTGTATTTAGCAAGCTGTATATACTAATAAATAGTAAAATGGCCACTGCATCAATTTCAGAAGCTAAAGTAACATTCCACCATTAGAGTATGGTAATACGACGTAATCCCTTTACCAACCTGTTATTTGAAGATATTCCCCACGTACCGTAAGATCTGTTTGCATGTAATGGGTTTGAATTGGTTAGTCATGTGTCTACAGCAGTGTGTTCATGTGGCCACTCCTTCTCTCATTCTTGTAGGACTTCTCAGAGACTGAGAGCAGCTCTGTTCTAAATCTGCTGTAGTCAGGTGTGTTCTCTGTTTCTTCTAGAAGGCATGGAGGCTGACCTCAAAGTTGATAAGGCCAAAACATGCATACTGACACACACACACACACACACACAGTATGCGTCTTGGCTAATGTGAGCCTCAGTCACATTTATCACCCAGCTGCCAGATGCAGTCCTCCCAAAGTTATTTGTTCACTGTTTGCCCACCTCTCAGCCTGCACCAGCCACTACCTTTTGTGGAGATTTGTAGTTTTAACAGTTCACCATGCGGTTGTGAAAGAAAAAAAAACAAACAGAAAAAAAGGATGTGATTGGAGGAAACAATGAAGCAGAGATGCTATCAACATGTATCAGATAAGAATCAACACATAACCGAAGGATTTGTTGCACCAGTGGACCTAAAAACCGTTGTTCGAGGCTCTGTTGTGTTAGTAAAAGCTACGCTGGGCAAGATGGCACTTTTCTTTTTTCTTCACGCAGTGGCTGACCATGAATTGGCGTACAGATTATAAAGAAGAATACTAGGAATATGGCAGTGCATTTTTGATATCCTTTTGCCTCTGTCTGATTTGTGTAGCAGCAGTGTGCAGGTCAGTGTGACACAGCTGTGTGGATCTAATTGTATTCTTTGAGGCCCACATCATCAACAGTAAGAAGCAAAAAATATTTAAAGTGTTGAATCTAATCTGGACTTTGTTCTGAAAATGTCTGGTAAACCTGATGGAGTGCAGTGCTTTTATTTATTTATTTTACACTGGTACCATGGTAACATAGTCTTCCTAATCCCACACTGACCGTCTCTGGCAACAAAATTTATTAACAAGGTTTGCCATGGCGACGCCTCACTTACTTTACACGACCGCCGTTTTAGTCTGAGAAATAGAGCTGTCCACATTTTTTTTTTAATAGTCAGAAATAACCTTTCACTGCCATCTCTTACAATGTTGTTTGTAAGGTTTATTTATTCAGCAAAAGTTGAGCATGATTTGCAACTTTGTCGCTGGATGCTGATGCTCATTTATAAAAGCTGGGAGCCCCTCCATCGGTCTGTTATCGCTAAGGCAACTCCAGCTCAAGAGCAGAAATGAGCTAAGCGCCTGGCTTGAGGCCACATTTATCTCTGCACCCACTTTTCCCCACTCAATCTTTTGATCTGAACAAATCTCACCGATGCAGGCCTGCTTGTCAAGCCTCCACCAGTATTAGTAGTTGAACCAAATTACTTCATTTTGTAAAGCATAATACTAACATCATATACTAATATAAACTAAATACCGTGTATGCTTTATATTCCTTAAAGGTTCATTAAATAAGGAACTGCACGAACCACTTTTTTTATAGAAGGAAAGGCACAAACACACTTTTTGTGCTATTTTTTTGGACCTTTATCTTCATTGCACTAACCACGTCATGCAAGTATCATCTATAGCATATGGTGTCATTTGCCTGAAATTATCTTGAGTAGCAAGATAAAAGAAGGTTTGTATTGCATGATAAAATAGGACTGGATTTATAATCTATCAGTTAGCCTACAGTAAGTAAAGATGTAAATGGTTAGCTTAACATTTTGGGAAGTATGCTTATTTGTTTTCTTGCTTGGAGTAAAGAAAATCCGTTAAAAAAAGAAAAGCACAGCCAGCAGTTAATTATCTTAGGTTTGCACAAAGGTTCTCAAAATGTGGTCTGTGGGTCAGTGGCATTCCATGGTAACACAGTATGTGGCCTGCGAGTTTGACAAGGAAAGAATACATGAATGTACAATACATTTAATTTATATGCATGTCACCCTTTAAATTTCCAGTGCAGAGCAAAACCAAGAAAGTGTATTGCTTCAGTTTCACCTCTGTTGTTCTAGCAGTCACTGCAGTCTAAACCTTACTGTCACCCCATTAGCTGTTAGTTCGTCACACCCCACGTGGTGGTGGTGCTGTTGGTTGGTTTTATTATGTCACCTCCGCTGGTTAAACGTGAAAAACTAAATTAAATAAAATGTAGAATCCTAGAAATATTCTTGCTATGAAGGCATTTGAAGAAATGTGATTGGCATAGTTTTTTTGGCTTTGCAAATGATGGAGCAACATCTGTAATGGGCTGACAGAGGTAGAGTAGCCACATTCCTGGGTGGAAAGATCAACCCTAACCATACTGTCATTGAATGTATCAGTCGCAGTTAGAACCTGTGGTACATGATGCTGTAAAAAATGTTACAGAGTGAGTCATTTTCATTGACTCTTAAACTATAAAAGTCTGCAGTAACCTTAAGTAAATGGAAGTGGATGCTTCTGGATATTTACATATGTGGTGAGAAGCGGGTGAAGCTCAGCAGGAAGACAGAAAAAAAATCTGTGATCAGAGGATAACCAGGCCAATTTTTTTTATTAGGAATCTACTGTAGTGACATATTTATTTATTATGTTATTAAACTGACAGTAGTTTGTGCTGCTGAATTTTCAACATGATTTCATATTAAATATTGAAGTTGTTGTATTCGATTGTGTCTGAAAACATAAGGCCAGGTGTTTATCCAGAATTTGTGCTAAGCTGAGCCAAGTTAATTGGCTATTGGCTTTAGATTCATTTTTAAATGATGATGTTGTCATCCTCCAAGCAAGAAAACAAAATAAATTCCATTTCCCAAAGTATCAATCAGTTTCTTTGACATCAGTTTAATCTCTTCTCGCATCTCTTCTCTCTTTCAGGTGGATAAACCAGTTTCCCGCACCAAACCAAAAAAGTCGTCATCAGCAACAACAACAGGGAAGATGCAGAAAAAAGCTAAAGAGAAGCAGATTTCTAGTTCCCAGTCAGCCAAGAAGAAACCTTCTTTGGGCGCCTCAGAACCCAAACCGGGCGGAGCCGTCACAAAGAAGAGCAAAGAGATCAGCAACAGACTGGCAGAGGCGGGCAAACAGTAAAAAAAGCTAACGTGGTTACATGAGGCGAATCTCTTCCCTTTGGTTTATTTCCTTACCTGTTGTTTTTGCTGTCCGGTCATATATAGTTCACCTTTGAATGGGCACTGATGTTGAGCTTTTAGAATAATGCAAATAGTTTCACGGCAAACTATGCGTGTGTGAATGTGTGAAAAGTACGTGAATGTATTCTGGCGCACAGAACTGCTTTATCTTATCGAGCACATAATTTTGCACATTGTTTCTATGAGTTCTGTTTGGACAGCAAACCTTAAAAAGGAGCCATCGGTACACATGTAGTGTGTGTATGAAAGGGAATTTTTACCTTTGTCTGAATGGATGATGAATTCAGTGTTAAAATGATTGTAAACAAAAAGAGAAAGGTCAAAGAGAGGCTTTTTTTTTTCCCTTCCGAGTCTGTATCACATGAAGGGATTTTTGTGAAAAGTGAATAATCTGTTTCACAGTGAATTACAGTGCCTCCGCTGTTTGGTCCTGGTTTTCATTTCATTGTTCTGGATGATATCTGGAGAGATAGAAAGTGAACTGTAATATAATTACTACAGCTTGCATGCGAGACCCTGTTTTTTCGGTTGATTAGCTGACTGTCTGTCACAGTCACATCCTAGCTTGTAAATTGAGCTTTTAAAGATAAATGTATAGGGTTAAATCCTTCTCAAACATAATGCATGAGTAGAAACAGATTCTGATCACACCAAAAAGGTACATACAGTGAGTAAAATCATAGTCTAGTGGCTATTAAAGCTGTAAAATAAACACACCAGCAATATGGTTTCACCCACAAGCAATCTAAATGGAGATCCACTCCCTTGATTTAATAAGAAAACCATAGTTTTCACGATGACTCAGTACTTTGTGGCATTGTACTCCACCCTCCCCTCTGAGCTGTGACGCTGTAGTTGTGCTAAATAATAATAATAAAAAAAATATAGGCCTAAAAAAAAGAGAGAGAGAACTAGTTAGATTTGCTCAACATTTTTCACTCTGACTGCGCTGATGTGTTGGAAGGACAAGGAATGGGCCAGGACTCTTTAAACTGCTGCTGTCTGAAAATCTGAAACTCGCATGAGTTCTTCGTGACATGAGGTGTTCTACCTCAAAAAGTCATCACAGCCCAGCCTTCCCTCTCTGGTTGTAAACACACACGTATACCGTGATACCCTCAGTGGCCGACACGGCCGCAGTGTGTGAGGGCCCAGTCTAGCACTAGCCACCGTGGGTCTGCTTCCAGTTTTAGCTTCTGTGTGTGCGAGTGTGTGAGTGATAAACTGAGTGGAAGTTTATTTTTTTTGTTTGTGTCTGACCTCTTCAGCCTGCTGCCTGCTAAGCATCAAGTCTGACCCAACCACTACAAGTGCTGCTATGCACTCCGACACTCTGGTGCTATATCTCTCATCTTATATGCTGTCTGGTTTGGACTGCGCGTGGCGTCAGACCAGAGTGAAGTGATGATATGACATGTGTATGTCATACTGCTGTTGTGATATTGTGCTTGTATTCTCAGCTTGCTTTGAATGAACTGATTAAAGTGATGCAGAATCCTGCGTTGTGACTTGTTGCATTTATTTGGACTTTAGTGTTTATTAAAATGCAACTCAACATCTAACCAAAAATGCAACAACTTATCCTGTTAAGTAAATGGTATATACACTCACTGTCCACCTTGTTAGGTACACCTTTTCAGTTGCTCATTATCACAAATATCAAGAGGTCAGAGAAAAATGGGCGGCAGACTGTTTAAAGCTGATAGGAACTCAACAGCTCAAAAAACACTTGTTACAACCAAGGTATGCAGAAGAGCATCTCTGAATGCACAACATGTCAAACCTTGAAGCAGATGGGCTACAGCAGCAGAAGATCACATGACTCCTCTCATGAAACTGAAGCTACAGTTCAGAAATTGGACCATAAAACATTGGTAAACCGTCTCCACGTCTGGTGAGTTTCAATTTCTACTCACATTCGGATGGTAGGCTCAGAATTGAGTGCAAACAACATGAAATCATGGATCCATCCTTCCTTGTATTAACAGTTCAGGCTGCTGCTGTTTTAATGGTATGGGGGGTATTTTCTTGGCACGATTTGGTCCCCTTTAGTAACCAAATGAGCATTACTTAAACACCAAAGCCTACCCAATTAATGTTGCTGACCAAGTCCATCCCTTTATGACCACAGTGTACCCATCTTCTGATGGCCGCTTCCAGCAGGATAATGCAGCATGTCACAAACCTTAAATCATCTTAAACTGGTTTCTTGAACATGAGTTCACTGTATTCATATGGCCTCCACATTTACCAGATCTCAATCCAATAAAGCATCTTTGGGATCTGGTGGAAAGGGAGATCAACATCACACATTGACAAAGTTGACAAATCTGCAGCAACTATGTGAAGCTATCATATCAAAAATCCCTAAGGAATGTTTCCAGCTCCTTATTGAATCTTGCCGAGAATAAGGGCAACTTTGAAGGCACTAGCTTCCTGTACCTAATGAAGAAGCCAGTGAGTGTAGACTGACATAAAAAATCAAAGAGGGGAAGACCAGAGGAGTCCAGAAGAACTGAAGTCATGATAAGACCTGTAAATGTGTGTGGTTACTCGTGTTTTCCTTGAAATATCTTACAACTTACATCTAACCTCCTAAAATATTATTTTTGCATCAAGAGATCCTGGTATCTTAAAGAATTTCCAAAGAAAGCCAACTCAAGTGAAAACTTAGGGTATCTGTGCCAAGGCAAATCTGAACTAAATAATTAAGCAAGAATACTGAACTATTTAACTTCAGTGTTGCTGGTTTGTATTTCCCGAGAAGAGAAATCTGAGACATTCTCTTTCAAGTCTGGATTTTGTTGTTTTCTGTTGACCTTACAGTTTGTGCTCTGCAGATGTTCCCCTCCTCCAAACTCTGGTAAAATTAAGAGCCATTTAAAGGTTGCATAAAATATATTTTATGCGAGCATCGTTCAGTTCGGTTTAAACAAGAGAGCCAAAGTGCTCTCATCTGAAAACAAAACACTCACTGTTAATGAAATCATCAAAGGGCGGATGTAAGACGGGATGGAAACATTCATTTATCCCTTTATCATCCTTTTTGGTGTCTGGTGGTCATTTTCCTGTGAATCAGTCATCCTGACATAAATCTGCATGAATAATTCAGTCGTTATGGGCCCTCGTGTTTGCAGAGCAGCATGAAATATTGAATAAGATATCAGCAATGGCGCTGGAGCTGCCTAGGCTCTGCCCCCCCTCTCTAAAACACATTTCTGGCTGGTCATGGTCCCTCCCTATATTGTACTGTGCTAGGAAGTAAGAGTTCTTATTGTACTGTATTGATTATTTTTTGAAGTTCATTATGATGGAAACAATAAATTTCAGTGACTGTCACAAACAAAACAGGAGCTGTGACAGTAAAAAGGGTTCAGGCTTGAATGCATGTGTGGGGAAAATGGCATGTAGTATTTGGATTAAATATTCACAGCACAGAAGAGACTGCAGATGATTTCCCACTTTATTAGTTTTATAGCAGCTCATTTTTGGAACACAGAGGCCTGAATCACCTTGAATGTGCACCATAGTATAAGGCTGCTGTTATGAATACCTGCATTTTGTGCAACACTGAGCAACTTTATTAGTGTAGCACCGACTTCACATTAGGAGACATGTGCTCTCGTGAAAATATTGTATTTCTTTGACAGGCAAGGGACTGACGGTCAGCAAATCATGACCTCTAGTGGAGGGGATCTATGGCACAATCTGACAGTGAACCTTGTGAACCTTGATTGAAAGGTGGCTGCAGGCTGAGCTCAGGTTTCCTTCTGCTTACAGTAGTTTCCTGTTTCTGTTGGTATTAAGGGCTTTCTCAGGCTGGTAGGGATAACCAGTTCCTTCAGGTGTAAATCACCTCTCTTCTGTCTGTTAACAACATGTGAAACCTTCCCAGTGTAAGAATACATTATAATACAGCATGACAGAGGGGGAATAATTAGGTCTGGGTCATAATTATCAACCACAATAGAAAAAAAAATGCAGGAATTTTGGTCAAAGATCGAAATCATTCCAAATAAATAAAAAAGTGAATAAAATAAAGAATAAAGTTGCATGCATGGATGATTTTCAGACTGATAGGAAACATTTCCGAATTTATACAAGAAAGGACTATTTAACAGTGAAAATTACTGCCATCGTTTAATCTGTCCACCGCACATGAAATAGTATGATCACACCAGTCTTTATTGTACAGGTCTGTTTCTTTGTTCACAGTCTGGGTCTGGAGGAAATGCTGACAGAGGGGAGGAGGAGTTCTTGTCACTTCCTGGAAGGAGTTTGGTCTGGTTTTTAAAGATAAAAACAGGCATAAGAGCTGTGGTTTAACTGCACTGCCAAAAAAGGAACAAAGAAGACAGAAGGCTTTCCGAGGTTATCAGTGGTGGAATGTGTCTGGTACTTAAGTGCTACACTTAAACGCAGGGTTGAGATTCTTTTACTATAAAATCATGACTGAGCTGATCAATTATTATAGACATTTATATTTATTTTTTTTAAAAAGTTGATTACAACATGTAAACTAAACTAAACTGGCTGAATTTAAACAGCATATGAATAATCTTATGATATAAAAGATTTTATGTTTGTGACTACTTTATGTCCTCTTAATTTTTTGATACTTTCCTAAATAGTACCTTAAGTGAACTCAGGGCAGGTACTGAAGTATTTTATTAGTATTTATACTTAAATGAAACTCCATCACTAAACCATACTACTCCATATTCATTCAGAGGATCTTGTTTGTTTGTTTTTTTATGTTTTATGGATATTAAAATGTAAATACAAGATAAGAACACATTAAAATAAAAAGTTGTATATTCGTGTGTGTGTGTGTGTGTGTGTGTATTATCCCTGCAGTGAATAACCAAATTGAATTATATATATGTATTTATATATTTCTTTTTTAGTCTGATGCAATAAAGAAATATTAATTGTAGCCCAAAATCATTATATCATCACAGCATTTAAGGAGGTCTTGAATTGGACCCTTTTAAAGGAAAGCAACATACTGTTTAACCTGTTTTTGGTGTGATGGTAATTTTAACATCAAAGTTAATTTTAGGTTACAAAGTGAATGGTTGCCTTGTTCCTTCACTACACAATACATTTTTCTCATAAATGTGAGGATTTATTTTAAGAAATTAAGAAACAGTTTTTCTTTTCTTTCACCTTTCTTTGAGTTTATCTTTTTACTTCAAATTGACATTCAAGCTGGATGTGTTTAAATCGCTTGGATCAGCCATCCAGAGAACAAGAGAGTGCAGACAGGGTGGAGTGGGTGGAGATGAGCTTTGGGGGTGATTTGTGATAGAAGGATGTAGATGATCCACTGTGTGACCGTCTAAAGAGAGGAGTTGAAAGAAGAAGCAGAAGAGGGGGATAAAAAGAAGAAGAAGAAGAAGAAGAAGTGTATAAAAACAAACTGCTAGTTTGCTGTGGTTTCCAGTGCAGTAGGTGGCGATATGCTCAGCTTTCCTGACACAGTTTTAATAATAAACGAAGAAGAGGCGACAGGAAATAAACAAAGCCAGACAAGCTGAGAGGAGGGAAGAACAAGAAGGAGCTCAGATCTGCTTCGCGAAGTGATATTAACGGTTGTAAGAAACATTTATGAAAACCTTGTGTATCACTAGAGTTAGAAACAACAGCATGAATTTATACAATTCCGAGTTAAAATGTACAAACTGACTTCATTTAGGAAAAGTCGGATAAAGAGCACAGACCTGTGACAGGTTTCGCGGGAGCTAAGCTGTTAGCCAGATAAAATCTTCTACACAAACACAACTTCTTAAGGATGAAGTAAACTGTTGTTAGCTGGGAACGGCCTCATTAACTGTTATGTAGTTTTTAAAAATATATGTTTTGACGTGGTTTCAGTTATTCATTCAGGCAGACAGTAAGAACTTTGGCGCTAACTTCAGCTAATGACTCTTCAAACATTAACAAACATGTTTCAGTTTCCATCAGTGCTCGTTAGCACATGCTAACTAGCAGAAGGGCGTCTTTAGTTTAGATGTTGTAGTTCAACGTTTACTTTTCTCCCTGGGTTAAACATATGTCCCTCCTTTCTGTGTGGCTGGTTAGAGTGTGAGGGGCTGAGCTCACAGGACTCTCCGTCATGATGACAACAAAGAGACTTGGGAACTTTGAGGTTGTCTGTGAGTGGGCTTCGTGCAGTTTCACGGGTCGCTCCATGGAGGAGCTCAGCGACCACATGTGTCTGCATTTGAAGGACTACCTGGGGGACAACGATGCCCTGGAGGAGCTGGGTAAGCGATTTTGCGCGCAGGGGTGGGCGAGGGGTCAGCTTTTGCCACTTGTTGGGCAGCAAAGAATTTTACAAAGAGGTGTTTCTGTTATTGAACTCTCATTGTTATTTTGTGTAGATCAGTGCAAGTGATTGGATTTTATTGTCATTTACAATTTTGGCTTCCAGTTATTTATATAAACAAGAATAGAGAGATGAAAATATCATTGTGCTGCTTTCTGTTTTGCATTATTTCTCGTTTTGCCTTTCAGCTCATCCTCTTTTTTTATACTTTTGTCCCTCCATCGGCCAGGCTGTGGAGCATTTTTTTTTTTGTTGTGGGTTCTTTTGTGACCTCTTAGATGAGTTGCTGAGGCGCTCTTAGAGTAATTTTGGTGATTCAGTAATTCTACCTTTGTGGATATTAGATTATCTCTAGCTAATATTAAAATTATTTTGATGATCTGAAACAAATATGCAAAAAATAAAAATCAGGAAAGGGGCAAGTTAATAAGTTGTTTATTCTTTTTTTAATGTTTTGTAAGTATTATTAAACTGTTTTGCAAACTCCTGTTAAATAACCATGATCTCAATATGGATTAAATTAATTGTGATTATTCAAATTTTTTGTGACGTTTGTGCTATTTTACTGGTAAATGCTCATTTTAATCACTGACCCCTACCAGTCATCTCTGCATCATCTAACCATAACCTGCCCATACTACAAATGAAATAAAGCCCGCTGCTACACGTTGTATTTATGAGTCACAAGTGAGCTGAAAGCTGCTTTTGTAGCTACAGTCAGATTTTGCCGGTGCATAGCTTTAGTTTTGTTTTGTGATAGCAACTGCAAGTTGTCTCTACTCAGCACCAGACTACACGGTGGGATACTTCTCAACCTCATGCTGATTTTCATGTTATTGGATGTCTGGGTGCTTTAAAGTTTTATGAAATTAATTTGTGGAACATTTTGTCATAACATTTCTTTCTTTCTTTCTTTCTTTCTTTAGATGAATATGCTTGTCTCTGGAATGGATGTGAATTTCTATCCATGGGTAGCCCTGCAGAGCTGGAGGTCCATGCTTATTTCCACAACTACCACGGGAAGCTCAAGTTCATTGGGTCACAGCTGCTCAAGTCCCGTCCAGATCTTCCCAGCTGCAACCAAGGCATGCACAGCAACAATCTGGTCCCTGAAGGATCAGACGGATATGTTTGCCAGTGGGAGCAATGTGATGTAGGTATTTTTTGTTTAAGTTATCCAGTGTTTACTAAACGATTGATATGTTATCATGGGATTTATATTTTTGTCCTTTTTTGTCTTTTTTAAAGTGTACATTTAATAATCCCGAGTGGTTCTATCGACATGTGGACAACCACGTAGAAAGTGCTGAACCACAGTCTCTGCCTCAACAACAGCAGGCGCTCTTCTGCCAGTGGGCAGGTACAACCGGGAGTTTTTTAACCGTTCATGAGACGTTATCTCTTCGGACACCGTGTGACGTTTCCCGTTTCGTTCACAGGCTGCGACGCCTTTTTCAAGATCAGGTACCGTTTGAGGGAACATATGCGGAGCCATACTCAGGAGCGACTTGTCGCCTGTCCTACGTGTGGCAGCATGTTCTCCAGCAACACAAAGCTGTTTGACCACCTGCACAGGCAAGCTGAGCCAGTAGGTGAGACGGATGTTTAAGCTTGCATTAAATTTCTATGATGTTGATGCTTTAATTGCTCCGCCTTATTGCTGATGTCTGTATGTGTACTTATCTTAACAGAGACACTGGTTTGTGAACACTGTGGGAAAGCTTTTTCCAGCGAGAGGCTTTTGAGGGATCATGTTCGTCAACATGGTGAGTTTTATTTCTAAGTTTTCTTTTGGGATTAAATAGTTTTTATGGCTGTTTATCTTGAAATATTAGAAATGGAGAGAGCGGTTTACAAGGGGTTTATCTCACATTACTACAGATTTTCTTTCGTTTTTGTTGTCAAGCTCCCTTCTGTGTGGTCTTTAGATTCGTATTCATTGAGCTTTTATTTTTTATTTTACTGTTTTCTATTTAATTGTGATCTGCCTTGAGATATTGTATTTATTTTATACTGAGCTATGTCATTTGGTTGGTCAGGTGTACAAAATGTGATCTATTTCAGATCCTTTCTGATCTGTCAGTTGTTAAACATTAATAGATCCACGGTGGATCTCTGAGTCACTTTGATCATCTGTTACATGCATTAGCCAACATTTTTTCTTTTACTCTCAGTGAATCAGGTGAAGTGCCCCTTTTGTGACATGACCTGCACCACTTTGGCTGCTCTGAAGATCCACATCAGGTTCCGCCATTGTGATGAGCGTCCTTTCCCATGCGACTTCTGTGACAAAAGGTAGATCTTCAAAAACATCTCATCAAATGTTCAGTTAACAACAAACACACTGTTAACTTCATCTTTTTCTTTAATCTGGCAGTTAAAGCTGGGTTATCAAGTTTCAGCTAATTCAGTAAAATACTCTTCCATAAAATGTTTTTTATCATTAACATCTTAAATAGTGTATTTTGTGAGGAGACCATGTGGCATTTTTGACATCCAAAGTCAGAAGGAAGTTCGTTCCAGCTGACTCATTATTTCCTTCAGTTAGTGTATGTATAAGTAATCCCTGTGAGGCAAAAGCTCAGCCTTCAGATGACTTTAAATGCTTGATTTCTAACAGTTTTCTGCTATTAGCTTGTCAGTATCCTTAACATGGTGCTCTCAGGCGCACAGCTCTGTCTGTGACTACAGGACTCGCTAAAAGAGCTCTTTCAGACTGAGAAAGAACAAAGTGGGTGCACCGTGGGCCTGGTATATAATAAACAGGGATTATTTTTAACTGTGATTTATGCAAAGCTACTCTAGTATAGAGTCAAAGAACAAAAATGGGGCTGGAAAGGAGCTCAGGATAATATCTGGTCTTTAGATCTTTTTATTATATGTTTTTAGTCAAAATACTCGCTTTAATATCTGCTTCAAATATAACCAGTCTTCAGTTGTATCTTAAAAATATTGTATACCCTTTAAGGAATTCTCCTAATAAGACCATAACAAAACTATTAGGAGAGGTTCGTTAAAATATTGTGTTTAAAGGGGAGTTTTAAGAAAGAGCATCAAAATATGAAAAAAGAAATCACTTCCTTGTTTTATTGTCTTTCAATCATTTCTGTCTCTGGATGAGATATTTTGGTTTGCAGCCTCCTGTGATGTCAGAACAGCCTAAACATCGGCTCCAGCTGACCCTACCCCAAGGGAAAATCAGCAGGATTGACATACAGATACAGCAATTTTTAACTCATCTGTACTGAAAATGTAAACACTATAAGTAGTAAGAGACTCAAACACGTGACATGTGAGTGAGAATGCTGTTAGAGCCACATCTACCGTAATCAGTTTTGCCGTGAAAGGCTGATGGGGTTTTGTTGTAACCCCGCCGGGCAGGCGGCTTGGACACCTAAATTTGTGAATACAAAAAAGGAGGCAACATAGAATTTTTAAATTCATACCATAAGTGATTCTACAAAAAGTCTCTGATGAGGTTGAAACTCAGTGACTTGGTCATCAAAGTCGAGGTTGACGTCAAGTTTTCTAAAGATCTTGCAAATGTGTCAATTTGAAAAAGATGTCACCAAGTATTTCAAATTGACACCATAGGTGTATCTACTAAAAGTCTCCCACAAGTTGGAATCTCAGTGAGGTCAATTTTTCTGAAAATCACTTCGGATTTTTACATTTATACCACAGGTGCATCTACTGGGAGGCTGAGGGGTAAAACCTACGGTTGCCAGTAAGTTTCCATCTTTATTTCCCCACAGATTTAAGAACCAGCGCGATCTGCAGAAGCACACAGAGGTTCACAATGAGGGCACTGTGTACAGCTGTACAGTGGAGGGTTGTGATTATACTTGTCATACGTTCCAAACAATGAGCCAGCACTTCAAGAGAGTCCATGAGGTTTGTAACACAGTGTTGTCCAACATTTTACCTGGCCAGATCATCACAGCCTGCCATGACTGTAGATATAGTGGCTTGCAAAAGTATTCGCCCCCCTTGAACTTTCCCACATTTTATCACATTACAGCCACAAACATGAATCAATTTTATTGGAATTCCACGTGAAAGACCAATACAAAGTGGTGTACATGTGAGAAGTGGAACGAAAATCATACATGATTCCAAACATTTTTTACAAATAAATAACTGCAAAGTGGGGTGTGCGTAATTATTCAGCCCCCTTTGGTCTGAGTGCAGTCAGTTGCCCATAGACATTGCCTGATGAGTGCTAAATAGACTAAATAGAGTGCACCTGTGTGTAATCTAATGTCAGTACAAATACAGCTGCTCTGTGACGGCCTCAGAGGTTGTCTAAGAGAATATTGGGAGCAACAACACCATGAAGTCCAAAGAACACACCAGACAGGTCAGGGATAAAGTTATTGAGAAATTTAGAAACAGGCTTAGGCTACAAAAAGATTTCCCAAGCCTTGAACATCCCACGGAGCACTGTTCA
>VUQG01002747.1:20830-44600 GCA_015106755.1 Etia nguti
GTACAAAAGAGACCTCCCCCCCCCCCCCCCCCGGAAAACTGGCACTACCAAGGGGAAAAAAACACCAACACCTAATCTTTGTGCCTGGGTATCTACGCTATTGACTCTTGGTAATTTTATCAGTGGGCCCTTGTACTTTCTTCCATTCCTGCTTGAACAGGCTTCAGTAGAGTCCTCTATGGGAACCCAGATTCACCAGCATTGTGCTAACAGAAATAGGTCTGTATAGAGTTCTTCGCCTGGAGACTGAAGATGGCTCTAATTACTGGATCTAAACAATACCAAATAAAACACATGCACTTCAGCTCAAATGGGGAGAAAATGGCTGTGAGTCTGCTGGGAAATCACTGCAAGGTTTAAAACCAAACAAAACGAGACACAATAACCTGCATATTTTTTTTTGTTTTTTGCCAAGCGTGGAGTGGGAGACATTTCCAGACGGGCTTTGACAAAGGCTGACCCTGTTTCTAACTAACCTAACCCCATAATCCTGTAAGCACATTGGATAAGGTTAACGTGAGTCAGCCGTCGAGTCTTTTTTTAAAACTAAACTTTCAGCGGAATCAGTTTTGTAGTTGCAGAAATAGGTTAATAAAGGTTTTGTTTCCCAGGGCACCTCTAAATCTGGTTACTTGGAAGCTGCTCTGGGTAGAGAGGCCCTTTTGTTGTTCCCTGTGTGTGTTATATTCAGTGACACAGAGGCAAGGCTCAGGTGTAACGCTATATCTGTGATCACGCCACAATGGCATTTGAATGCTTTGTTTACTGCGTGAGGGCAACGAGAATCATTTGCCACTGATTGAGAATCTACTTAAAAGAAAAAAACATTAAGCAACACAAGCGCCCGGAAACATTTCAGTCTAATCAGGGATTCATCTCCCTCTCTGTGTGTGCGTGCATCTGCGGAAAGGTGTGAGAGAAACTGAAAATTAAGCGCGCGGGAGTCAAAGCGACATCTCCAGGCATCCTAAAATTGAACCGACTGGACACACAACAGTGGAAAAACCTCCAAAGAAGAAAATGATTAACAATAAATAGACAGAGAGGAAGAAGAGCGGTAAGCAGGAGGGAGGCAATAAAAGTATCTGAGAGCCGTTTCCATCATTTAGTCGCTTGTTCAGGATAGTCCTGCGGTGGGAGTAAAGAGAAGGGTTTGTGTGTTATTACAGAACAGAAGACAAATGCTGAGGGAAAGCAGAGAGAATAAAATAGGAAACGGTTATGTCAGATTCAAGATGTAAGACATCCATTTTCTCCCCACACTCATTACACTTTGTTTGTTCTGTCTTGTGTAATTTTCTTTTCTTCCTAACATCATGGCCTAGATTCTTTTTCCCCCCTGTGAAAAAGGTGGCCCTGGAGACTGCCACCACTTTCATTTTAATTCAAACTTGGGCTGGATGAAACGAGCCTCATTTTAAACCAATTGTCGTTCATCATTTTGTGCTTCAGAGTCTCACCGAGCGACGTGGAGTTTTCATCAAAGTCTTGAAAGTCATCAGGGCCTTTATCAGTCAAACACAACAAGAGCTTTGTTTGGCTGTTGCTGAGGAGCAGGACCAGTGTGCGTGCCAGGAGTAGGTTTGCATAAACCATGCCCAGTTTGCATATCCTGGTGCAGCATCTCTAAGGTAAACCACAAAGTACATCCTGATAGGACTGTAATTCTCCTCCTGACGTCCAAGGGTTAAACACAACATTGAATGACCTTGGATGTATTTACACTGGGATGGACAAACAGCAACTAATAGACACACTTTGCTCAGCTGCTCCTGATTTTATTTTATTTTATTTTTTTGTAGGTTGTCTACAGCTCTAAAAGAAAACAAAAACTGATAAAGTATGTGCCACAGCATCAGCTGTGTGTTAATAAACCATAAGGCAACACTTTCAAAGAATTCCTCGTCCTGCTTCAGATTATATAAAGCATTTCTTTGAGCTGATGATGTAATTTTGAAGATAGCCCGGGATGACAGCTCAGCGGCGCGCCGGCGTAAGTTTTGCTATGTGGCAGTTAAGAGGCACACAGTAAGCTGATTTCACAGTTCTTGGCAAAATAATCCACTAGAATAGTTTTATCCTTGCGTCATGACTTAGACTAGCAAAACTGTTGATAAATGATGATGCTGGCAGTTTGAGGTGGTACCACATTTTCTTTGGAGTGGATCTCGAGCGCATGTAGTTTCCACTGAGCGTGATTAATAACAGCTGTTAATGTTTTTAATTCGAGATCCAGACATATAATATTTGCGGAGGCCGCCCAGCCGAAGCGTGCTCTTCACTCGCTTTCCATTCATTCACTTTGCAGGAAACTGTCACAGCCAACCTACACACAGTCTGTTTTTACGAAGCAGCTCTCCTGTTCACCAAGTCCTGCAGATAAATAACCTTGAGCTTACTCGACAAGGACGCAATCTGATGACAACGCACAAACCTTCACCACACAAAAACACATATGCTGAGAGAGTGTTTCTGTGAATGTAACACTGTGGATGTGCGTGTGGGATCACTGACCTGGGCAGAAAGACACTCTCCACCACATAGAAGTCTTGCATAAGAACATCTCTGTCAGGCTTGGAGGTGAGGTTTCCCACTGTATAGCCAATACCGAGCTGAATGGCTCCCTTTAACGCCGAGGATGTGGTCTTGACGGGAAATTCGAAGAGAAAATATCACATTAGTCTGGCCGTAGCACACTTGCTCCCTTGCTTACCCTTTGATTTGATTTGAAATATGAGAATTTCCACACAAACACATCCAACTGCACTTGCAGGCTTGGACACAAACCCAGTTTGTGTTTTTATTGCATGACACCTCTAAAAAAAAACATATTTCCCCAAACCTGAACAGAGGTAGCTAGTATAAAGAAATGTATTATGGTTGAATCTTAAAAAATAAAATAAAATAAAATAAAAAATGATGTTTCCATAAGGAGTGACGTCTACAGTACAAGAAAGAAAACAAATGTACCAGGCACATGACTGATTGCTGGCAGCTGGCCGTGGAAGGGTCACGACATAATGTGCTGCAGAAGGACAGTTAAGGGACTCGAGCGGCTCAGAAGCAAAAGCTCACTCTAAACAGCAGCATTTCCAAGTAAATGTTAAGGGATCGTGCTCATATTCATCATAACATGAAAATATTACTAAACACACTCTTTTACCTTCTTGTAGGTTTTCTCTGAGCTCCGATTCCCTCCTGTCCCATTTTCTGTGGCGGTTGACATCTGAAAGGGACACAAAGTCATTCAGGCAACAAACTATAACACTCTAGTTCTTGTTGATTGTTGTATCGCTCTGAAATTTACTGAGAAGTCAAGAGCATACCTTGCTTAATGAAAAGCTGTGCCTGACGAGCAGCAATCAGGGCAGCAGCTCTTGATTGTCAGGTTGAGCAATCATCAGGAGTTGTCACAGGATCTTCTGTAAGAGAACGGGTGCGCAATAAGTTACTGTAAAATATTTTTTAAAAGGCACTGACATTGCATTAAAGTAAGTGAATCTTGCTGATTCTGCTAATCTCCACCTGATAAAAAAGGCACTTTAACTCTGATAGTCACTCCTGACTCATGAGATGTACATCTGTGTTTTGTAATAAACATCCGAGTTCTTCTCGAGTGCCGTGTTGGAGAAACAGTGCTTTCCTGCCTGTCACTTCAACACCTCACAAATCAGACCGTGCAGATACAGAAATCTTGTTACACTTTAATCTAATCGCCGGCTTCTCTGTTTTCATTTTGCCTCCATATTCAAGACATACCCAAATTTCCCCTTGTGGGACAATTAAAGGATTATTCTATTCTATTCTATTCTACTTTGTACGTGCAGAACAACACCTCATAAAGGAGTGGAGCTGCACGGCGTGCATAAACGAGGAGTAGCCCTGAGGCTGAAAGTCATCCGTTGTCACTGCCCGGCTTACAGCTCATCCAAGTCCTCCCTGAGCCACAAAGCACCAGTCTGTCTTGTTTCTACGTATGCTCTCCATGAATTTTCAACTCCTCCTTAAAATTTGCCTGTTTTTCTCCGCTAACTCTCCCAGAGAAAATGAGACAGAGTGATATAAGTCGTTTAAATGTTGCCTCGGGACACGCTGAGAGCAAGTGAGGAGTAAGAGCACTTGCAAAAGTTGGACTTTGACAAGCTCTCGCAAGGCTGCAGTCATCACATCACCTGCATATAAATGCGCCTGCTGTTACTGGAGCTTTGAGTATCGCACAATGTCTTGCTGCCATCATGCCATGCAGTCACCTGTTTTGTGACCAGCTGTCACACCATCATCACATCATCGCCATGCAGTGGAACACTAATTGAAAAAGTCTTGTTTGTGTTTGGTTCTTGCAAATTAAAACCCTCGCAATACGTTGCATCTTTGTTGGAAATAGTCTCCAAAGTGAGAAAGGTGCTCTTGGATGAAAATACGCTCACACGCAGAGATTCAGATATTGAGAGTGTAGCAGACACTCAGCTCTTATCTCCAGACTGGCTCCTAATCTGCACACCAGCTTCTCTGTTGCTATAAACACAGAAGAGACAATAGCAGAGACCATAGAGACCATCTTGGCTGGAGGCCTCCCAGCTATGGCTATTTGTCTTTTTCTGCCTCTGTGAATCATTCATATCTTTTGCATCACCTTTAAAATAATTTCCTTCCTTACGAAAAGGACACGAGCACATTCGCTCACACAACAAACCCAATATGTTTTTTTGTGTGAACTTTTCTTTTTTGTAAAGCTCACGTCTGTCATAAAATCCTGTTATTGATCTCGAGCCGCGTCAGTCAGCGTAATGAGGTGTGATCCACCTGAGCCTTTACACGGCACAGCTATGTGCCCTGAACCTGAGGAATGTTAATAAGCCCGTAGGCAGGCCTGTCTGGCTCTCAGCTCAGCACTGGCCTGAGTGTCAGTGTCAAAATGAATTGTGCGGACCTCTCTTTCGCTCTCTCTCGCGCTCTATCCGCCTCTCTCTCACCTGACCCCACAACCCAGCTGGTACTCTAACAGACTGCTTCGAGAACAATCCACGAGAGGCCCGCAGCTGCAGTGAACAACAGCAGGTCTCTTGTTCACCTCTCAACAAAAGAGAGGCAGACAGATGGTCGGTAAAAATGGACGGAGGATCCTAATCAGGAGCGTCTCACCGCTGTCAAACACTCCCATCCCATGGTAAATGCCACTCACACAGGACTCTAACGAGGAAAACAAGAGTACACTGTACACGTGTAACACAATACCTCGTGTTTCACAATTACATTAGACGGCCTCGCTAACACAAAAACGCAGCTTTGTTAAATCAATGCCTCTGGTAGACAGTGGACATGGATATTTGTGGTCTTGGGTGAGAACCAAATGGGGAAAGTGATCCAACGGATCAATAAAAAGGAAACTCAGTACATGAAAGCCTGAATCTGAATGGAACACTCACACAGGCTTGTGCATAGGGGGGAGAGTTGTTATTTCTATGCCTTTGTGAAAAAGCAAGTAAGGTCAAAGATAATATATATTACGATAAGACTTTGTTACACCTTTGCAAGGACCTGAAGGAAATTCCTAAGCATAGCAGGAAATGACATTCCAGGATCAGCTTTCAACAACCTGATAAACTGCACGCAGACTTTAAAACCATCTAGTAAAACATTAAACTTTTTCCCTGACTTATTTTAGCAAAAACACAACTTCGTTATGAAATGTTACTTTTTGAGCACCGTGTCCTTCCCTTCTTGTGAAGCTTTTTTTGTTTGTTTTTTTCTTTCTAAAAGTTGCCAAACTTTGCATTTACCTCACATCTCTCCCTGTGCCTCACCGTACCTAAACAACTCCATTCCCACTCGTCCCTACAGCCTTGTCAGAAACTCTACCACCCTTCAAACAAACACACTTGAGTGCAGATCAAACACTGGCTCTCATGTCGTATCTCCTCCGTGGCTTTGGGGTTATTGCCAAGGCTGCCATTCTGCCCCTGTGGAAGTCAAATAGCTACTCTGCAGCCAAGGCAGTCCTTGAAAGGAAAATATGTTTCCGAGAGCAGACGTGGGCTGTCTGGTATGATGATTATGCAGATTGAATAAATCTGAACTGTCAAAAACTCAAAGTAGCTGTGCTAATATTCCCTCAATGATCCCAGCGGGCAAACTAGTAGTGATAATAAAGGCAGTGGTCAGGCAGATCAATCAACACATCATTAACCATGCTACGGAAATTATACTCTCTTCAAAATGATCTCTACCAGTGCCCTTCAGTAGAATAGCTAGGCTAAAATTAGGACAATCTGGATCACAATCTTTTTCAAAACCATCTGACCATGACTTCAAGGCTGCGAGGTATTCAGTCAAGAAGGCTCCCACAGTCTCCATCTCCAGAGATATCACATATGGGTTCCTTTTGCTCTGCTCTGCTTCAGTCCCCAGATACTATTGGATTACCGCTGCAGATTGGAGACATAATGGAAAATCAATAGCAGAGCAGCAGTGCGGAGCTTCAAGGACTGGGCTGCTGGGCTTTCATGACCCATCCAATCCCACAACTCAGATGTTAGATAAGCACCGAGATCTGGATTTGGGTGGATACAATCAAGAAGATGCACGGGGAGCCAGCTTAGCTCGGCCTAAAGGGGATCAGCTTCATCAACTTAACTGCTCTCATCCTTGACTGGATCACAGAAACTCAGGATGTAGGACATTCAAAAAATATACTCAATATTCCCAATAAATACACAGAGAAAAAGCTCACTGTCTGTATTCATCTGTCATGTGGGGCAGTGATCATTATCCTTTTGATACCAGTGCTCTTTTGGTGTGTCAGTGTAATTACTTTGTTTCGCCCATCTTGATACAGTAAGGCAGACAAAAACCATAACAGCAAGGAAGCATTACAGTTTAGTATGTATACATACATATAGGTTTTCTGGTCCAATGCACAGTCGCACACACACACTAAGACACTCTAATACAACAGAAGAAGCCATTAAAACAGAAGCCAGGTCTCATTTTGACCCGTTTTTGGCACGTTGTGTTCCATATTTTACGACATGCTCTGGAGGTATGTTTCTTTTCATCTTTGCTCAGATGGAAAAGCTGTGATGCTGCTTCAGAGTAGTGTTTGTCCCTGAACACCAGGCACTATGCAGCACTGCAGAGCTTTCCAAGTGTTTGTGTATGCGTGCAGAAGGAAGGCTACATGATGAAATCAGACTAAAACGGCCGCCCGCAAAGATGGCCGCCAGGCTGGAGTAAGAAACAGGCAGGCTACGCGACTTTTGATGGCAAAAGTGGCCAAAAAGTGTGGCTAAATGAAAAGATACAGGCCAAGCTGAATGAAAATATTTTGGTTAATTACTGATATGTAGCATGTATGTTATCATGAAGGGGCAACCTCCAGGGCTGAAAGCCACCATCTCTGAAAACAAGTCAATCCAAATTAGACTTCCATCTTAAAATAATCAGCTGGTACAAAAAACTGTGACAATATTGACCTGGATCTCCAGAGTTTGTGGTGTTGGTGCCTTTTGGACCATTTTCAAGGTGAATATCAGAGAGTGGTTTCTCCAATTTTTTTTTACTCTTTTTAAAAATGTTTTTGGTGTCTTCACACTAATTTGCGAGTACAGGTACTGATGCACCACAACACAGTCTACAGGTGGAACTTGCTAACATTAGCTGATAACTGAGCACTGCACTCTCTTGTTAAAACATGGTCACCTGGGGTTCAAAAGAACCAAGGCTGATTGATAAAATGTGCTGATGCTTTAAAAACAGTACTCCACTAACCAATGAGGAAAGCCATAGTGGCTATGGTCATCTTTTAAATACAGTCTATAGTAACCATGTGCGTAATGTATTAGATGTTGTAGAACATGATGGAAAGCTAAAGTAAACACTGAACACTGAGGTCTATTCATGAGGTTTACAGTGATAAAGGTACCAGAAGAGCTTGTTTGAATTAAAAAAAACAACAAACGCCGATCTATGTTTTAACATCTTTATGCTGCAAGGAGAACCCTGACACAGGTGTAAAAAAAATGGGAGCACGCTTCACTGAAAGCAGCTACCATCAATCACACAAGACAGAGCGTACAGCGTGTACTGAACACAGCATCCTTCTGAATCCTTAAAAAATGTTTCAGTGAGCTCGGTAGTGTGAATGTGTGCACAGTGATGTTCCCCTGACCATGCACGCATCTCTAAACCTACATTTTATTCTGTGGTATTGTATATTAGCATGGTGTTTGACCTTTTGATGACAAGAAATAAAACAGAACAAAAGGCAGGTGGGATTACACCTACAGAGTGGCCTGACCTTTGAAATGCAACATGAACACAAGAAACAAGCTACACGGGGCGAGGGACGTATGACAAAACATGGAGGACAGTGAGATGCAGAGATTCTGAAATGCTGTCTTGTAAACGTGTAGTCTGGAGTTCTATCAAGTTTTATTCTATGTAAATCCCCTTTTCTTGAGAGAAAAGATACATCTGTGGTAATAAAGTCACAAAAATGTCTCCATTTCATTATATAAGATAACTTGAGCAAGAGGAAACCCGGGGAGAAGATTTGGTCTGTCTATTTGTAATTCAGGGAGCGTCTCGCTCTAGCTCCACTCTGCATGAGAAGCTGTGAGGAGGAGGTCACCCTCTGTGTCCAGTGTGTCACATGATTCGGCTGAGGGCATGGAGGAGGTGGGGAGGGGAGAAACATAGAGATGAGTTAATGGACAGAAAACAGAGACAATGTTCTTTAAAGACACAGAAGCAGAGACGCTGCTCCGATGGGACGGTACAGTACATCACGGCTGTACAGAACGTACTACAGCAGGCTTATTATGCTTAACTACCAGTGATAACTAACCACAGCGAGCCTCTGCTCCTAACGTCAAGGCCCATGGATATCGCTACCATATGGAACAGAAACAATAGGAGACGGACTTGCCCATGTCAGTTTTACTAAAGCCTGCACTGTAGTCCAAAGGTCCTCATATTTCACTCTAAGCCACGAGAGAGGCCGTTTTATTACCTATGCATATCACAAACATAAATGCTCTACTTCTGAGAAGCAGACCATAAATGATGTACTTCTCCGAAGTAGACCATCACATGATTAAAAGGGGAGCATGTCGCCAGGCCTTTATTGACCTGACGTCACAGGTTACAAAAAATAAATAAATAAATAGATAAATAAAAATAGAAGAATTTTACTTTGTCGACCGTCTCCATTCTCTCCACTCATTTCTACTTCCTACCATCTCGCTCTGGCACTCTAGTGTCCCCCACATGGGCCTCTGCAAACCTCGTCATTATCAGGGCATGAGAGTGGGAGGGGGCCGCAGGGGACTCAGCCAGCCCAAAACAACAACAACAAAACATCACAACCTCCAAATAATCGGAATTCCTGCAATGCTGCCAACGGATCGCTCTGCCAGCAGCCTCCAACCGACCAACCCAACCACTAATGGTTATGCAGTGTAGAAGAACTATGAGCCAATCGCATCTGCAGGTCGCCTTTTTTTCACTCTTTCAAAAGTTGGTGCTGACGTGCAGCGTGCCCACAGAGATGGGAATTCCCGTTTGGAGGTCATTAAGATCAAAACGATAATACCGGGAAGTTCTGCATCCATGTTCCTCTGCTGCAAAGTACATGAAGAGACAATTAGGGCGATTATCACTGATGTTCTTTTAAAGATCGTCTCTGTCTTAATAAATATGAGGTTAGAAAATCATTTTAAGTTTGTAGTAAGTTTAAGTCAGTCACAGAAGCTGGGATATCCTGGCTTTTCATCCCCAGAACGGCTGCCACTCAGTAGCATCTTTCCATCGTTCATCAAACAATAATTACAACATGCTGACTGGGAAAACTTCAAACCACTGACTTAGTGGGGAAACAGCAAAAAACACTGATGATCTGGAGATAACGCATTAAAGCTTTGAATATTGTGAGGTTTTCTTTCCACTCAGCCAACGGTGTGTGAATGCAGCTCACGAAAGCACCTGAAGAGAACTCCCGACAGCTTTTTTTTAGGGCTCCATGCCTAAAATAAATGATCAGATGGTGTGTACAATTGGTGGCATGCCCCTTTAACTGTCAATTTGACTCATTTCACTTTGTATGAGAAGAGAAAAACAAAACAAAACACTTTTGGTGCTGTAAATTTAATGAATTTAAACTTTTCCGTTCCTATAGCATATCTTCTTTGCGTTTTTTCCTCATTCTTAGTTCCTGTTTCTAACAAGTAACCTAAGGAGATGATTACCTCTTTGCTTATAACTCAAAGTTTATAGGGTGTGGCACAAAAAATAAATAAGAGACTCTAGATTTAATGTTCTCACTGGCGCTGGTGGCAGTCGGTAGCAGGCCTATGTGGTATGTGCTGACACGAGTGGAGCATGGCCAGTGAATGAGGACAATAAAACAGAACAGAAAGCGAGGGCGAGCCCACACTCTGCTCAGGAGGAGGTCATGCTGGACAGATGTATGGAGCCTAAACCTCCAAATATGACTTGAGTATGTCTGACGGGCTTGTTTGAAGGACATACATTGTTTTATTCACGGTCATCTGCATTCCAGATGGATACCATTTAGGTCATTTTCTCTGTCCGTGTTAATTTCACAACCAGGAAGACTTTTTAAACCAAGAAACTTGGTGCATGTCGATTATTTCGACTCTCAAATGATACAATTTTCTTCCTCAAAAAAGTACAGCCAGACTATCCTAAAAATACTTCAGCTTTGGTATTTGGTTGTCACTTTGACACAGTGTGTTAAATTGTTAATTTAGTCATTGATTAACCAACAAGACTAACCAATAAAAAAAGTAATCATTAGTTTCCGTGCAGAAATGCCGCTGACCTACTGTACTAGAAAAACTACAAAGCAGTATTAACACCATGAGGAGCTGAAGGGCAGAATACCACTCTACACTACAGTACTTCACAAGCAACAAAGCAGGAATTAGCCTAGATTTCGCTACAACGGAGCATTGAGCAGAACCAAGAAAAGGCTGACATGGTGTCGGATAACCCAAGATGACAAACTCCGGAAAGAAAGCAAACACTCCTGTTATGTTTTCAGCTCGTTGCAAGTGGAGCGCAGCATGTTAGACAGCTTCAATACAGACTGCAGACAATAGTGAGGGAGGATCCTCAGAAAGAAGAGCTAGAATGGCTGTTGTGGGAGGAGAGGTCGCACTGAACACACACAAGCATTACCAGGTGCCAGATTTCATTTTCACAACACAGTGAGACTTTTTTTTTTCCTCTAATCTGAACATCTTGAATGTGACCAATGTGCCCACACAGGGGTGTGGCACATTGGTCACTCAAACCATTATCAGGAGTGAGAGCGCTGCGAGCTAATTTTCAGGCCACTGACTTATGTAACTGTCTTAATGAGTCTCATATGCCTGTTATTTTGGTCCTATCACTACTCGAATCCCATGGTACAGTACGTTCACAGTACACAGAGTGCTCTTTGACCCATAAATCACAAGACTGAACCAAAAAACCCTACAGCTGGTAATTGTGCTACCTTTTTACACAGGGTGCTCATGTAGTTGGGAAAAAAAATTGTATGAGCGCCCTGTGAGGCCCCTCTGCACACAAGGATCACCGTTTAATTACTGAAGTAAGTGAGAATCCAGAAAAACTCCAGGGAAAGAAAAAAAAAAACCTGCAGAAAGTCACAGAATCATCAAATATAATTTGTGTTGACGGTTTGGGCTTCGCGGTGCTGAGGCACTTCTGCTGCCACTCAAATGGAAAATATTACATAATGCACGAATGCTTCTCACTCTTATCAGTGCAAAGGCAGCAGGCAGCACAGGACAGGAGCACAGGTGATACTCCCAAGGTGAGAGCAGAGGATTTGCATGAGCCATTTTCCTGTCAAAAATCCTGCGGCAAGCTGGTCAGCCTGGACAAACCCCACCTGTCTCCCAGTCAAATGAAGCAGGAACAGGAAGTTAATGAAGAGACTGCATGTTTATATATAGATGCTTTGTCTTTGTAGTATAGGCTGGCTTGGAGCTAGTCAGATTTGACTGATTATTCAAATTAGCATCTGATGTCTGCAATATCTCAAGGACCAATGAGAAGATATTTGAGCAGCATTTGTTGCTTTCTTATGTGAATTAAAAAAAAACACCTGAAGCATTCCCAGAAGAAAAATTTTATCATCAACCGCTCCTCATAACAGAGAGAAAACTGCACTGTTATGTTTCCCATGTGATTATTCACTGTGACGAAGCAAAACTCGTTGAAGTGAATCATATATCACGTAAAAAAGAAACTCATTAACTGAGCCGCAACTAAGGAATAACTAGAGCAGCCTACAGGTTGTCGCTCTTCTTCTTTAGGACTATTAAAACCGTTTCACAGTGGTCGCAGCTCAGTCCTTTGGTGCGGAGGCGCATCAAGATGAAAGGGGCTGTCTGTGGCTGCCAAATACCAGCAGGGAAATGTAGCACCTCGCTGTAAAAACAGCAGTGAGAACGTGACAGATGCTGAGGCTCGGGCCAGCACATACAGAGAGAAATTTGGGGAAACAAATAATCTGTTTCTGACGTGTTTTGCATCTCAAATGCAGGAAAGGTTCCTGAGAAGTGTATCCGAGTGCCAGGCCATGAAATGTGGAAATCTAACTGTAGCTCACTGGGTACTCAAAACACACACAGGAAGTTAAAAAGGTCGCTTCACTCATTAACTGTCATCACGTTTTGAACAACACTTTCCTTGCTCCATCCTCAGTTGCACAACTTCCAACCACGCTCGCCTCATTTCCCATCAAACGGTCTGTTTCTCTGTACATGTGCAAGTCCAGGCTCACATGTGCAGATACATCAGGCGGAAAGGGGGGAAAAAATCATTTAATAGAAAACGGGTATAAAATATATATAAAGGAAGGAAATTCTCCTGATGTCCCACCTGAACTCAACATGAATATGTTAAGAGGATCTAAAATGATGACTCTTTAGCCAGAACATAACATTTTTATTTAGACTGAGTTATTCAGAGAAACGACACCTCTTTATCAGACTAGAAACTGAGCAGCTGGCTGACTGGATTCATTACAAGTGCACACCTGCAGTTGTTCACCTGCCGTGACAACACCTGAGAACTGACGCTGTGAGACACTATGTCCTCAAGGCTGTGGAAGATGTTAGGTGAACATCTGTCTCGGTGGCTACAGTCATTTTGTTTTCGTCTGTACAAATCTTTGGTGTGACGCATCAAACTCACAGTAATCGACTTCTTCTTCTGCGCAGTCTTGTGGAAATATTCCCGTCTGAGCGGCTGCTGCAGTCCTCACAGTGCGCCTTTCTCTTTCTTCAACGCGACTCGCCACCGATACAAAACTACGGTTTAGAGTAGGACACGCAGCGTTTATTTCCACCGCAGGCTGGCTGTGAACTGAGTCCTCCTCTGCCGAGCAGACCTGTGTCGTGTGTCTCTGCCTTCCAGCCCTGCCTCTTTACAGCCGTGCCATTCAGTGCACTGGATTCAAGCGAGCACGAAAAGTGGCACGAGCACGCCCTCTGCTGGCAACAGCAAATCTCCCAGATTTGTTCATCATCAATTTAGATCTAAGTTCAGCAGGGGCAGCGGGTGGTGCTGTGTGGTGGCACCATCCACCATCTAGCAAGAAGGTCCAGGGTGGAGCGTTTCAGTGTAGGTTGTGCGTGTTCTCCCCGTGTCTGCCTGGGTTCCTCCCACAATCCAGAAACAAGCATGTTAGAGTAGTGATTCTAATGTGAGTGTGAATGATTGTCTGTCTCTCAGACTGGCGACCTGTCTAGGGTGTACCCTGCTTCTCGCCCTAGGAAAAAAGGATGAAAGTGACATTAATGTAAAGTTATCTTCAAATTCACTGGAGGGTAACTCTTCCTGTTAACAAATATTTATTTATCGAAACACACACGATAAATCTTTGTGGTCAGGCTGGGATGCAGTGCTGCAAACATCGTCGGAAAATTTGCATATTTTTTTATTTTATTTTAGTAACCTTTGTTGTTGTTGATTCTGTGGTGTTCTGTATAAGAACAAACCAAAGACCAGCAGTCCTCCCAAAAAAACCTGTGGAATCAAGAAGTTGATATTTACAACTTAAAAATAAACAATAAATAAAATATGTTAAAATTTAGATCTCACCTGACTATCATCATATTTCAAATATTATGGCCAACCAAGAAGCATTAAATTGGCATAGTAAAAAAAATGCTGTGTTAGTAACAGAAGCGATTATTTTATTAAAAAGAAAACATGTATGAGAAAGTATGGCAACTAAAAGTCTCCACCACTTACAAATGACACCTGTCACAGCTTAGGGTGACTAAGGGTGTGGTGGAAAGGGAGAAACTTCATTTAGAAAGAACAGCATCAGTTACTGGACATTTAAAAGGTACCCAAGGATTTTTGTCAATGTAATTTCTCTGTTTAATTCAAGTAAATGGCTCATTTATTATATCAGCTAACTGAGCACCAGAGATGAGAAGACCACACAGAGCTCAGAGATCCTACATAGGCAGAAAAGAAGGATTTATCAAAACAAATGTTTGGACTTTCTCAGGTAACTTTCTTGAGTCATTACTGACTGACATATATAATACTTGACTACCCTATTTATATACAGGAAATTATTAAACGGGGAAAAAAGGGAAATTTTAAAAAGTAAGTCATAACATGAGTGTCAGAGTTCATGGAAAATAAACTTGTAGTGTCCAGTAAAATGAATTTCTTCTAGCAAGAGGTGATTATCACGCAGTGCCCACAACTAGAGCAGCACTGCATAAACAAAGGGGGAATCAGCAAGAGCAAGACAGGAGAAAAGAAAGAAGAATAACAGAATAACTCTGCAATCTCTGACTCATAAAAGAATCAGTACAGAAAGGGAGGGTGCTTCTAAATTCACTGTATGCTCAATACCAGCTGCAAGTGTTTATTGCATTGTTTAACTGCAGATGGCAGACCAACCATCCAAACCTGCAGTGCTTTATGTTCCACAGTCTGGAATGTCTTTGAACACTTTCCTTTCAACAAGTTTAGTTAGTAATTTATTTTTTAATATATCACTTTCTGCTACTAACCCACTTTCTCTTTTACTTCTCAATCTAGCGCTTCTTGTTTTGCTGATAGCCAAAATATGTTAAATATGCTGTCGGCTGTGATGTAAATCTGTCTTTCTATTCTTATTGGTTCTAGAAGAAAGCATCATGTCACCCAGTTATTCCTGGAAGAACAGTAAATTCCAGTAATGGCTGGCCTACCAAAATTACTCCAACAACTCATCCACGATATCACAAAAAAACAACCCTAAAAAAACAAAACACAGAGCAACATCTAAAGAAGTGCAGGCCTCACTTGTCTCAGTTAAAGTCAGAGTTCATGATTCAACAATAAGAAAGAGACTGGGCAAAAATGCCATAGGATCCATGGGAGAGTTTAGGGAGAAAACCACTGCTGACCAGAAAGAAGATGAAGGCTCATCTTACATTTGCCAAAAAAACAATCTGAATGATCCCCAGGACTTTTAAGAAAATATTTTGTGAGCTGATGAAACAATAAACTAACACAGCATTTCATAAAAAGAAACAACGGTCAAACATGGTGGTGGTAGGGCAATGGTCTGTGGATGCTTTGCTGCTTCAGTCTGTAATTGCTGTAATTGATGGATCGATGAATTCTCCTCTCAGAAAATCCTTAAGGAGAATGTCCTGCCATCAGTTTGTGCCCTGAAGCTCAAGTGCACTTTGGTTATGCAGCAGGACAATGACCCCCCAAAAAACCCAGCAATTTTTATGGTATTTTCATTTTAATGGAGAGAGACTATCAAAGAAAAATCCTTAAAAGCACATTACATTCAAATGACTGGCCCTAGGGGTCAGTTAATTTATCTATGATATTGTGAAACTGAAAAAAAAAAAAAAAAGTTGTTCATGAGGCTCATAAAACTATTAATGATTCATCCAATATCCTTTTTCCAGAGTACAAGTTCTTACCCTTTTGGAGCCCAAAAGGTTGATTCTGTTCATCTGGATGTAGCATTTTCAGTGGGAGAAATGTTTCATCACTCATCCAAGTGATTTCTTCAGTCTCAGCTTACTGTAGTTTTGGACTGATGCCCAAAACTACACCTTTCTCATGGTCATTCTCACATCATGAGGTAAAATCTTGTATAGCGCTCCAGACTGAGGGTCCTTGATGGTCATTTTATATTTCTTCCATTTCTGAATAATCGCACCAACAGCTGTCTCCTTCTCACCAAGCTTTTTGCTGAGGGTCTTGTAGCCGCTTCCCACCATGTGCAGGTCTGCGATCTTGTCTCTGGCCCTGATGGTGGAGAGGTTGGAAGAATTCTAGAGTTCTGGCTGAGTTGTAGGGGATCAAATACTCACTTCACTCAATGACATGCCAATCAGTCCATAATTTTATATAATGTGGGGTTTTGTTTTTTTTTGGTTGATATTCTGTCTCTCTCCATTGAAATGATGCTGCCATAAATATGAGCGACTTTTCATTTCTTTGCATATGAACAAACCTACAAATCCAGCAGGAGATCAAATAATTATTTCCCTGACTGAGTTTGTTTTTCTGTCAGATTTGGAGAAACTTAACTTCGGTGCTGTGTCTGGTGAGTATGGGTGTATTGTAAAGCATAATTTAACTTTTTAAAAGGTGAAGTATTATAGATTGATACAAAAGAATATTGTTTGCGTTTCTGGATTGCGTTATCAGCAGTACTCCAAAGTGTCCACAAGAGGTCTCTCAGGTCACAATAACAAATCATAAAAGGTTGCATACAGCAGGAAACACATCAGGTAAAAGTGTATAAAATGATTTTTATAGTGGGCCACTAGGCCTACTTGGTATTGAGAAATGCCCACTAAAAGAATGGCCACCAGGCCAAAACAATGGTTTTGACTTGATCAGCATTAACCTCGACCCCTGAGTTTGATGACTGAAGTTGACCGATAAAAATTAATTCATTAACACAGCAGTAGGACCAGGAGTGCCAAAAGAATGAATTAAATACATCAGAGGTCACTAACACTGTGAGTCTGAGTCCAGACCCAGAAGCTGTCCCATACAGACACGGACCCACAACCAAAACAGATTTAAAACCTGATGGGGCGCTTCTATTTTAACTGGTACAGCTTTTCTGCTCTTTACGGTAGCGGCTCTGTGGCTGAAGAAACACAAAGACAAATTGGATGCAAGTTCAGCCACTCAGCCAATCAAATTTGTGCATTCCGGGTGCTAAACACTGGGACTCTGCAGCGCTGACAGCCTAGAGTTACACATGAAAAGACAGTAGAAAGAAGAAAGATATCAGTGTAGAAAAAAGAAAGGGCGAAATACAGGCGATAGCGTTTAATTAATTAATAACACATTTAATTCATTATTTAAATTATGTATTTATTTAAGTCATGTTGGCACTTTGTGCACTCCATATCCCATGGCAGCAGTGGCGAGACAGAGCAAACAGTATAAGCAAGAAGTCCAAGCAAGACTGTAGACTGACAGAACAGGTAGTGAGAGACTATCTGATGGCCCTGGTGAGGGCTTAAAAAGCAGAGGCAAAGGGAACTGAGACTAAAAGAACAGACTAAAGGCATGCCAGTTATGTGCCACAACTGGTTGGGAAAGAAAAAGGAAAGAAGAATACCCTGAAAAGAGTCTTCTAAGAAGTTTTGGCACACAACCAGAAAACCAATTAAAGCCACAAAATGTTGGCAGCACACCTTACCTTTGTGAAGCATAAATGGTGACAAGAATGTGTTATTCATGTTCCAAATGATACAGCTCAACATCAAAGTATTACCATTTCACAATGTAACTTAAACATTTCATTTGAGATGACTGTCTGATTGTTTCATACAGTGATTTAATTATCAATTGATACAATTGCTCAATTACATAAAGAAAAAGAACAAAGACCAAAGTCTAAAAAAAATTTAATATGTAACTTACAAACAGAGATAATGCAAACATGATAAGCTTTCTTAGTCACCTTCCTGGCCTACATGCATGGTTACTCAGTGAGGGCAGAAGGCAGAAGTGAAAAAGTGTCTCTGTGCTCCCACTAAATAATGTCCACAGTTTACACCAGAGCAAGATACAGGAAAGCACCTCCACACAATTTACGCATTATTCCACACTGGCTGAAGGGAAACCTGCAGCAGAGATCCAGCAAAGACACGCTGTGGAATAGAGCTACAGATCAAAAATAACTTATGTGGTGTTTAAACACATCGTGAGTGAAAAAAAATGAGTGAAGAAGAAACCCTCAGTGCATCATGGAAAGCCCCCACTGAATCATAACTAAGGAAGGATTCACCTGATCTAGCCCCATGCCCATAGCCACTAAATGTCCTGTCAAAAAGAAAAGTTATACACGTAATCTTAAAAGTAGAGAGTCTGTCTCCCAAATCTAAACTAGGAGCTAGTTTCACAGAACATGTGCCTGAATGCTGAAGGCTCTCCCTCCCATTGTACTTTTAAATATCCTAGGAACCACCAGTAAACCAGCAGTCTAAGAGCAAAGTGCTCTATTGGGATGATACAGTGCTATGAGGTTATTGAGACAAGATGGGGCCGGATTATTCAAGACCTTGTAAGTGTGTGTGAGGAGAAAAGCTTCAAATTTGATTCTGGATTTAACAGGAAGCCAATGAAGAGAAGCCAGTATGGGAGAATATGGTCTGTCTTTCTAGTCTGTCGGTACTCTTACTCCAGCATTTTAGGTCAACTGAAGGCTTTTCAGGAAATTTTAGGACAGTCTGATAATAATGAATTACAGTAGTCCAGCCTAGAAGTAATAGATGTATGAACTAGTTTTTCCACAACATTCTGAGACGTAATGTTTCTGATTTTGGATACATGGAAGAAAACAGTGCTACACATTTGTTTAATATACACAATGAGAGACATATCCTGGTCAAAACTGACTCCAAGATTCCTCACACTATTACTGAAGACCAAGGTGATCCCACACAGAATAAAATTCTGGTTAGATATCATAATTCTAATAATTTTATAGCCAAGTAAAATAACCTTAGTTTTATCTGAACTTAGAAGCAGGAAATTAGAGGTCATACAGGTCTTTACATCTCTAAGACATTCCTGCAGTTTAACTAATTGGTGTGTGAAATTTGGCTTCATGGATAGATAAAGCTGTGTATCATCTGCATAGCAGTGAAAATGTATGCTACCTTCCTTTGACTCAACAGTGCATGATGGTCCCAGTCTGTCCAGCTAGCCATTTGTCAGACCTGAACGGATTGCTGTTTGCTGTTATTTTATTCTGTGTTTTTTTGCCAAGAATTGTCTGCTCTTCTGAGGTATGATTGCCAAGCATTCTTTGATACCACATCAATACACGAAACTTAGATGTAGCATAATCTGGGTGATCAAAACTCAACCTAAAGCTTACCTGAGATGTGGCTGTGAGTCTAATCCTTTATGGTATTTGGGTGAATTTCTTTCTGACTCAGTGATCACTGAGGCTTTGGTGGATCCAGTCTGTCTTTCCTGTTCATCAGGGTTTACCTAACTTGCTGGTGGGGACTTCTCGCTGGTGGGGCCAAAACGGGTCTAATGTCACTGTGTAGATTATGGGATTTTTCACTCACTCAACCACACCTCTACAATGGTCCACAAGGGGAGGATTGTTTGTTCAACTCTTATTAACGCTAGATCACCGACAAGCCTTTTACACTAAATGAATTCTTTACCCTTTCTCCTCGCTGTTTGTTTTTCAGCTCCTGGCAGAGTTGGAGGGCTAGCGACTGTGTTCAAATCCAGTTTCATATGTTAACAGTCAACATCTGACCCCTTCTCCAACTTTAAGGTGCAGACATTTGCCATTAACTTGAATCCTCCTGTTCTGCACGCTCTGATCTCCTGAGTGAGGTGTTCCGGGCATGTCCCACTGGAAGGAGGCCCCAGGGCAGACCCAGGACACGCTGGAGAGATTATATCTCTCAGCTGGCCTGGGAGCACTTTGGTTTTCCCCCCGGATAAGCTGGAGGAGGTGGCCGGGGAGAGGGAAGTCTGGGCTTCTCTGCTTAGGCTGCTGCCCCTTGGGCCTGGCCCCAAATAATCGGAAGAAGATGGATGGATGGATGGATGGATGACCTAACACCACTAATTGCATGTGGGAGAAAGCCAGAGTACCCAGAGAGAACCCACCCAGACACTGGGAGAATATGCCAACTCCAGAAAGAAAGGCTTCACCAGTAAATTTTTAAAAAAATATTTGAAAATTATTTGGTGAAAAATAATTATTGTTTTTCCAGCTAACTTCATTATCTGCCCATTTACTCACCTGGTTCTTCCTGCTCTGCCCTCCCCTCCTTCTTTGCACTGACAGTCATACACAAACACATTGTATTCAACTACAAGACAACATAATAATATAATCTGATGATAATTCTCATAAGAGCAGGTTGGGGATCACTATTTGATATCGGTATAGCAAACTGCTTAGTCATGTGAAATCATCATCGATGAATATGGGCAAAACAGCAGCTATACTCCCTTTATAATTTTAATTTTAAAAAAGAGTTTTTTACAGTCTTTGCTGTCTACCTTTCTCTCCCTTTCTGTCCTCATCTGTCAGTCTTTGTGCTGTCACCCAAAAGTTAAATGTAACAGTGAAACTGAATTTACAAACAAATAAAGGGCATAAACTGATATCTATAAATTTATAACAATATTCAAACTGAATACAGGCTGCTACTGAACAGAGATAGGTAACACTTATCTCTATAGGTAACACTTATCTCTTGTTTGCAGCTGTGCTGAATAGGAATAGAAATCAGCTCCTTTGCTGGTAACTCGAGATGCACAAGTAGACTAGTGACTCAGAAAGCTAATATTACCTAATAATCTCTAGCGATGTAGGCTACATCAGCTAATGTTTTTGATGCTATTTAGAGAACAAATTAAAAAAAGCAGACACTTTATATGTCAAAACATCAGCCCTGCATTATCAGAACAGTTTAAACTTTTGCTATATTTCAGTTAAAGTGTGTATTAAATCTGCATCACTGATTTGTGTCATGTCAGAAAGAATAAAGTTCTGCTGGCCCAGCCTTCCAACATCTGTCTCTATCTCTTTGCTAACTTTGCTATGTTAAAGCTAGTTACCGGTTACGAGCAAAACTTGGAACCCAAAGCATTAGCAAGAGGTCTCTTTACTAAGGTTTGGAGCCATGTATCTGTCCGAGGTAACACAGGTGAAGAGGCCATGCTGCTAGCAAATCAGCTACAAGCTAAGTTAAACTAGCAAACCCCAAAGTAAGTGAATACGGTGAATATAACATACGAGTGTTCTTTGAATAAAGCACTGAGGCTGAGACTAACTAAAGGCATGCCAGTTATCTGCCACAACTGGTTGGGGAAGAACAAGGAAAGAAGAATACACTGAAATAAGTCTTCTAAGAAGTTTAAGCGTCAAACCAGAAAAACAAATAAACTCGCACAATGTACTTTCTGTTGGCAGCACACCTTGCCTTTGTGAAGTATGTAGCCAATGTTATACTAGTTAAAACTCCTATGCAATTTAATATACATGGTCCCCTTTTCTCACTCAGTCAACACAGATTTAAGATTCTTTTTCTTTTTTTTAATGCACAAGTATCAGGTCTTTAAGTCTGATGTCATTACTCGTTTCTAGTAAAATGATCTATGTGGCTGCTCTACCCAGTGTCACAATTAAGTTTAACATCCAGCCATCCATGAAACCAGGATTTATGAAGTTGAGTCATTAATATACTGCTGCATGGGCTGGGCTGTAGTTACATAGCAAGGTTTTTTTTTTAAAGAGCTTTAAAATGTGCTGCTGATGAATAGCGGTAATAAAAACCAAGAGACAGTGATCACTGACTTTTTTTAGGGGCTTGTTCAGATTAAACTGAACAAATACAAAGAATTAAAACATGTTAAAAACACAACAGCCTTAATAAATGCAGAGTAGTTTGGACCCGGAAGCAGGTTTCATACGTCATCACTTAACAATCGGATAGGGCTCGGTTATTTTTCTGTATCATCATTGGTCGTTTCTGTATGATGTTATGCGTGGCATAGAGATATAAAAATTGCTGATCCATAGTTCAGCTTCAACTTCAGGAGGAGGAACTACTCAGCTGAAGTTACCAACCTCCACTGCTGCATTCTTACACATTTGTTGAAAGAAGTAGGTGAAAAAGGTAAGAATATCTTTAAATACCTTTGATATTAAATTAAAGCAATTTACCTTTGATCTCTTGACAAACTAAAGGGATTTCCATATCTCCTTTTTTTCCCCTATGAGACAGTAACCTTTAACATTTAAATGTATCCATTCTAAGGTTTCAGAGTTCTAATGTGCACTCTTTATATTAGAAATAAAAGGCAGCACCCAAAGCAGTCAACATTAAAATAATTTACTTGAATTAAAATGTTTATTTTACTGCTCTGTGCGGTTCTGTTACATTTTTCATGTTTTTTACAGATTTCTGTCACCATTTTATCATCTGCTATGATCAGAGTAGGCTAAACTCCTAGGGATAATATGACACAATCCTGGGCATTCACAGAGTCTGAAGCAGAAAGCCCAACTTAACAGGAAAAGCTGATAACCACTGTTTATCTCCAACTTAGACTTTAGGGTTTGTCAAGCAAGAAAAGCCTAACTTTTTTGAACTTCCTTAATATTGCACACCTCACTTTTAGGAGCGATGGGGGAGATGTTGACAATCCCATCAATGTCAACATCCTAAACACTGGTTGTGAGAACAAATACTCTAATCAAGTCAACATTTAGTTAATCATACTCTTACTCCCATGTACCAAAAAAATTTTTTTTTTAAATGACTAAATGTTTTACTTCCAATATAAATGCTGTATTTGTGGAAGGTGATCCTTGGTGTACCAGGACCCCTTTCCACAATGGTTAGATTTATGGATTCCTTATGTATATTTGTGTACCCTGCAGTTAAAATGCAGAAGCCTGCTCTCCTCTCTGCAGCCCTGCTGCTGCTGGTTTTTGTTGGAACGTCAGGTCAGGGTGAGCTTTAGCATATTCTTTTTCTGTGGAGCTAAATTAAAAAACTAAAAAAATGCAAAAATTTCCTTGAATAGTCACATAGACCGGACTGGTTCGTTTTTATTGTTTTTCTGCTCTTCATCTTCTGTATACTATCCTCAACCTCCTTTGTTATTACAGGTAATAATAACATTCACTTCAAAGTGAAGGTTATTAAGTCACCCAGTAGCAGTAAGACCTACAGCACTTATACTGCTAATGGAGGAAGTCTTTTCGGTGGACTGATGAGACTGAAATATTCAAACCAAGGCTTCAAGACCATGAAATCAGCTATTTTCTTTCTAGAAGAAACTATACATTTTCTCTTGTTCTCTCAATGTGTAATTCTAATTGAGACCCTGTGTACCTGGGTGTGAATTTTTAATTGTCAGATAGCTAATCATGCACCATAATGTTTTCTCCTATTTGTTGACATTCAGTCAAGATGAAAAAGCTTTGCTGACCTTTACAAGGTCAGCAAAGCTTGGGGTGGCTGTAGCTCAGGTGGTAGAGCGGGTCACCTACTCACCGGAAGGTTGGTTGTTCGATCCCAGGCTCCTCCAGTCTACATACCAAATATCCTTGGGCAAGATACTAACCCCATGTTTGCCTACTGGTGGTGGTCAGAGGGCCCGGTGGCGCCAGTGTCCGGCAGCCTCGCCTCTGTCAGTGCGCCCCAGGGCAGCTGTGGCTACAATGTAGCTTGCCATCACCAGT
>VUQG01002748.1:0-15075 GCA_015106755.1 Etia nguti
AATAACAGGTATGATTCAATGCAGAGAGGTCTATTAACACAAAGTGAGTGAGAAAGATGACTGGAAAGGAAAAACTCAATGCATCATGGGAATCCCCCGGCAGCCTACGTCTATTGCAGCATAACTAAGGGAGGATTCAGGGTCACCTGGTCCAGCCCTAACTATATGTTTTACCAAAAAGGAAAGTTTTAAGTCTAATCTTAAAAGTAGAGATAGTGTCTGTCTCCCGAATCCAAACTGGAAGCTGGTTCCACAGAAGAGGGGCCTGAAAACTGAAGGCTCTCCCTCCCATTCTACTTTTAATTACTCTAGGAACAACAAGTAAGCCTGCAGTGCGAGAGCGAAGTGCTCTAATAGGGTGATATGGTACTATAAGGTCATTAAGATAAGATGGGGCCTGATTATTTAAGACCTTGTATGTGAGGAGCAGGATTTTGAATTCAATCTTATCAAAGGCTCTTGACCCTGGCTGCTGTCTGCTGAGCATCATGGGAGATTAAAGTTAGGCACAAAATTTCTCTTGCTAAAACGAAAAAAAAAAAATCCATTGCAAGTTCAAAGTTTTTCACAAAAATCTATTGAGCAGAAATGCCTGTTAGGACAACTTTGTTTTTGCCAAATGATGTTTAAGTCAAGGCCTGATGAATTTATTCATAAGCTAATCGCACAGAGGAGTGAAACAAAACACAGTGTGTTAACTAGAAAAGGAAACACTTTTAAATTAAAAACACACGTTCAAGTGCAACAAAATGATTAAAATTCTTGAAATAATTCATGTTTACAGTGAAAAAAATTAAAGGAGTTCAGGTGCTGGTTGAATTTGTTTTTAAAAAAGTCTGAACATTGTTGATATATCTGTAGGTGATTTGTCAGTTTGTGCAGACAATAAAGGGGCTGCAGTGTCAGTTGTACTTCAGGCGGCAGACATCATTGAAATGTTAGCTGAATATGAATCCAGCTCTAAAACGTGACTTTGAAAAGTTTAGCTTCAGTGTGTGAGCCAGTGCCGGCAGGTGAAATGTCAGTTTATGTGTGAAGAATAAAGAAATTCCAGTGAGTGATGAAAGTAGAGTAACTGTCATTCAAAGAGGATTAAAGCAGCAGAGATGTCAGGTGAGCTATACATTTTAAATAAAAATAAAAGAATTTTGAAGTGTGTTCACTATAAGTGTTGAAATATCAGTCAGTTGTGTATCTAAAATGTGACAGCAGTTGAATGAATCTAAGAGTAAGATCGGTGTGAAAGGAATTTGAAGGAATCACTGAGCTAGTCCTGCAAATGTATAAATGATTCCACTCAGACAGAGGAGGGAGAGGGGTTTTTAACAAGCTCCTGTGCAGTTCCCCAAGATCCTGATCCATGTGAGCTGGAACAGAGCAGGGAGAACCGCTAAGGAAAGGTAACAAAACACAGCGGCTGCAGTGACACGGTTCATAGTCTTAACAGTCTGTTTCACTCTCCTCCACAACCGGCTGAAGGACCAACGAAAGCAAGAGTGCCCCAGCGATCAGTTGGATCACATATGTTGTACACTGCCTCCATCTGGCAACCGAGCTCCATGCAGGCAGATGGGCAGGACTGGAGCAGACAGCGAACATGCAGCTGTTGCGTGACCATAAAACCAGCTTTAAGCAGCATTTATGGTCCCGCAAATGTGTCCACGTCCACGTCCACGCTTCCGTGGGTCTTGAAATGAAAGATCTGTATGACATCAGGCTACTTTTGCATCTGAAGCTCAGATGCATTTCAGCAAGATCTGCTCATACTCAAAACTCTGTCCACATTAAAAACATCACATATCTCTCTGTTCACTGATTATTGTTGTTTTGTGTTGGTTAGTCTTGTTTTGCTCTTAGGTTCTTTTCCTTCGTGTGTCCTCTTGTCTTTGTAATGTGTGTAGTGTTAGAGTTCATCCTGCGGTGACAGAACTTTTTTCCTGTCTTTACTGTGAAGATTAGTTTTCTCATTTTTGGGTTTTACTTCATGCTTTTGTTTCACTGTTTTGTGATTTCCTTCCCCGCCCTCACTACATTCCCCTGTTGCTGAGCACTTTCACCTGTGTCATGTTAACCAACTGTTCTTCGTTCCTAATCGGTTCCCCTGTGTATACCCAGCCCTGTTTTCCCTGCTGTCTTTGTCTGTTGTGGTTTCTATTGTATTTAAAATCTCTCATGTTAATCACAATTGCTTTGGCCTCCCGTTTAGATTTCTTTTAAAATTCTGTTGGCTCATTAAATGTCAGATCGTCTTTAGTCCTTCTGGCTCTGCTGTGCCAGAGAAAAACAATACAGATGCTAACTCAACTTATTAATGTCTACCCCAAAAATCAGTGTTTATAATAACTCATTTTATATTTTAGGAGTAAAAACGACCCACCACTGAAGAAAAAACACACCGGTGTTGACAGCATTGCTCCCTGAGTGAGGATAGAAAAATAATAAGACCTGTGCCTTTTTTATGTTTTTACTGGGGGGAACAAATGCAAATGTTCTCAAGATTATAGGTCTATTTCCTGTGCCTGTAGCTGAACTTTACATTTTTGTTTGAATGTGCAGCAGAGCCAGATGAATTTTTAGTGCGCTGAAGCTGAACTGTCAGTTGACAGGTAAATGCTCAAAGCATCTGACAGGTAAGTGACATTTCACTGCAAAAATGAGTTGAAATCCCCACAAGCACCAGTTTATTGCTGTCAATAAAGGCCTAAAATGCCAAAGAATTATTTAAATATAATTAAAGCACTGAGAGAGGATTGTTTAATCATATCTATTTGCAGCCTGGTTATCAGAGTTTGCATCATTAGCTAAATGTATGGAACAAAGATTCAGAAACTTCCAACTCAGAGGACTCGAAATGAGCTTGTGTTGTAACTCAAGCCTCAGATTAACACAGTGGTTACTTACATGTGAACATATGTACCTCCTGTCAAATTATAATGAAAAGCAACCAAACATAGGCTAAAGTAACACTGACTGGTTGTGTTTGGTGGAAAGATTTGGGAATATGTGGGAATCATTTTTGAAATGAAATCCAAGTCGAAATCCAAAGTAATCAGCTGGTTGTAGCTATTCCTGCTTGGTTTGTATCCAGGAGAACACAATCGTAATACAAATGCTCCTTATGAAACCCCAAAAGCTGTTAGCTTTATTTTGGGAGGCAAACCTAACAAGCCGAATGTTACAGACTGAATGAGACAAACAATTTCACTTGAATCCTTCACACTCAGGAAGTGTGAAAATCCGGTGACAGAAGAATTTTTAATGCAGGTAGTAGTTTGTGCTTTAAACTATTTAATGCTGATCTTGATTGAGAGGAGTGATTTCTTTCCATTATGTCTTTTATTCTGATTTTAACTTTAAAATTAAAAGTATTAAAATGTCAATTTATAAAAAAAAATAGTTTCATTATTTAGCTAAGCTGATGTCCTCATGGGATTTTTAAAATACTCCACTTTAATGTGAGACTAAAAGTAATGAAAGCAGCTGATGAACCACTCGGAGTGGTCTGAAGAACATTCACTCCAAGGTCAACCCAAAGATGTCATGAATAATTATTGTGGAAAACAGCCTGAAAAGCCTAAAGCTGTTTGTTTTTTTCCTCCAATAATGTTCTAGTCAAGTTTTGGTTTATTTTTTTTAGCTTCTTTAGATTAAAATGCAGTATAATTAATCAACAAATTGTACCCCAGCAGAAATTATTCAGCACCACATGGCATGATGAATATTTAAGGCCCTGATAAGATTTCTTAATGAAGAAAATGCTTGGTGAGAAACAAATACAACAGCTGCCCACACTGAAGAATATTTCTCAAATGTCTTTGGGTAAAATTTCCCAGGATGGTCTACCTGTGGTTGAACAAATTGCTTTCGCTATTTGATGCTTGAGTTTCAGATTAAGTGTCTGATTTAAATTCAGGAAGCATTAACAGCGACACACTGTCACTGGAAATAGTTGGTGCTATAATAACAGGTAATCTGAGTGAACTGACAAAGAACGTTTAAAGTGTTGAAGTTTGAGTTCAGGCTGAATTTATTTGAACTGGGACACCAAAAGGCTGTTATGACAAGGCACTTTTTCCCCCCTCTGACTGCCGTAGTGCGGGTGCCGCACCTCACACCAAACAATAAACGTGGCAATAAGGGCTTATTTTCTTATCCAGTCACCTTAAGATCTGCACTGCACTCCATGCAGTTTCTTTTTGTTTTCTGCTTTGTGACCGTCACTGTCGCTTCCTTTTTCACTTATCTGGTTAAAAAACTCCACTTACTGCTGTTTGTAATTATAGAAATGTTCACATAAAGCCAGGAATGCACTCTGACATTAGGTATCACAATTTTATTACAAAAATTAAATTCTTCATCTCTCAGTTTTGCCATGCTTGGAGCATATAACAATACAGTAAAAAACCCAGACCCGGAGAAGATAGTAAAGCAGATTTCAACAATGCTTTCACAGCACTCTGTCATTCATGCTGTTACTATACAGTTACTGTAACATTCCTAATACAGAGTAGTACAAACACCTGCCAAAACACGTCATGTCAGATAACAAACTGTAATTAAATCACGTTTACCAGAAGAACAAGAAACTCAACCCAGCTCAGAGGGGAAAAAAGTAAAAACAGAAACCAGTAAACATTGAATTTGCAACTGAAAACATACCGAATGTGCTGAATATTTGTACCAGCCCAAGGCACCCAGGCTTCTAGCAATGTTGGCAAGTTAACGACATTCTTACAGAAACACTTGAAGCGAACGATGATTACAAATCGACTTGTACCACAGTTTGACTTTGCAGTGTCCTTCAACGTACCCTCCTCTCCTGGCATTCCTCTTCATCAGTCACAGTGCAAGTTCCGGAGGGGCGGGGCAAAGTGGAGGAGGAGGGAGAGCGGCGGGGAGGCATGGGAGGAAGGGAGGGATCATGGGGAGCTGTACCGCATCAGACATCACTTTACAGCGCCAAACACTGACAAGAATTGGACGGACAGCGTAATCTCCCACTCTCCTGAAGGAAGGGCGGGGGGGGGCAAGAGTGGTTATGTAATTCCTCACTTGGATTGTGAATTGTCCAAACATAAGGCGCAGATTGCCAGCTGCCAGTCCAAGACAAAATAAGCCAAACGAAAAGCTTAGATGTGCTTTCAACTGAATGTCCAAGAAAGAAAAAGGATAACAGCAATACTTTCTCACTGAGGTTTCCAAGATGAAATAGATTCTTTTTTTTTCCTCAAGATGAAAAGCGTTGTTTTGCAACATGGATACCTAAGAATGGTGGAAATCCCAGATTTAAGCTTACCAATAACTCAGATAGTCTCTAACAAACGTCAAATGAAGACAAGAACGACAAAAGCTCAGAAATACAGATAGGCCTTTCTTCAGCAGTATGATGCAGTTCAGTTGGCTGAACGGCAAGGCTCGAAGGTCCATTTGGTCGCTCCGCCAAACACTTCAATGTTGCTCTCTGTCCAGGAGAACACATCGCCAGTCGATGCTTTGCTATTGCAGGTTGCCAAGTTATAGATCTCGGTGATAGAAAGTTTCCTATTCCAGATATTTAAGTTTGCCAGCTCACCAACAAAGGCTTGCGTGGCATCAAAGCCTCCTCCCAGCGTGTCCTGTGAAACAAAAGGAGTGTTAAGCATTTTACTTGGGGGTTTTCACAGGACAGTTGCAAGGTTATCCAGACAAGGTCAGGTTTACAAGATGAAAAACCTTGGGGCTTTAATTTGGACAAGAAACACATTCTTGTTTAAAGTGGGATCCTCTGTATGGAGGACGAAAAGTGCCAGAATCCAAAAAGAAAGAGCGAAAACTTGATTAAATGTAATCTTAAAACTAAATAAATGTATGCCTTAACTTATTTATAACTAATGATATAAGTTTATTTCAGACACTTCTGTTAAATTATGCAAATAAGGGGCTGAGGGCTTGGCAAGTTTTGCCATGTAGTTGATCACTGGCAGGCTGAGAAAACTACACCAACATTAATGAATAAAATGGGGAAAATGGGAAATGTTGAAAAAGGAATTAATTCAAGCTACAAAAGAAAAAAAAAGAAAACAATTAAAATAGAAATATCATTTTGTCCCATTTTAGTAATTAAATAATGCCTCCTTTTCTACAAATTCTTGTTATTTTTTAATCTTCCGTACTCCTGAGAATATTTGATACAGGTAGAAACCAATTACTTTGAAAAAACTGTATTTTCTTTAAGATTTAGCTGGATTTAATTTAAGAATATGATCGCTATATGGATGATAAATCTTGCTTATTTTTCTCTGTAAAATAGGTCTCAGATTATGCTTCTCTATCAAAATTCAGGACTTGCACTGACTGGAAAGGATTAATTGACCACCTCTGCAGTGCCCCCATCGTCTCATTTCGTAAATATCGCCACTTTTAATCTTTGCCCAGATTTAATCACATAATTGGTTGAGAATTATTTCCAAATAGGTATGGGATTAAATGTCTAAAAATGAATATCCACCTGCTCTTGTCCCAGGACCAGCACACCCTCTGGTTTGATGGGGTGGTATGGCGCCAGATTTTCCCCGCTGCCCCGCTTCACTCCGTCCTGGAAGGCCTCCCACATCCCGTCACGGGTGGTCCACGTGATGCAGAGGTGATGCCATTTTCCATCATTGATGAGGAACGGCAATTTTGCAACCTGGGTCAAAGACATTTTGTAAGTTCCATTGTTCAATATATCTTCCGCACTTTGGTAGGACAGACTCGGCACATCGTGTTGCCTTCCTGCTGAATCACTTCCCCCCTATCACATATCTTCTCCTCTTCTATAAAAAGGTTGCTTCTGTTTCAAACAGCACCTATTTTAACTCAACCTCCTGTTGTGTTGCAGAGAAGCTGTCAGGTTACCCTGACTCATCCAAGCAGAAAGTATTGCAGCTTTCCTCAACTGTAAATTACTATTTTGATGTGTTACATGCACTTCCTGCAAAGGTGAGAAACGTGTGAATTCACTTTGCTTCCAAGATAATAGCTTTTTCATTACCTTGTCATTGATGAGAATCTCCATGGGGTTGTTCCCCCACTCAATCAGCACCAGTTCATTGGCCTGTCCTGGAACTGCATAGGAGAAGGGGGTCCCCACCCCGGGCGAAGCATTGGACTTGATCCACAGACACACAGTGAAGGAGTACATCTCAGGAAGGCTCTTCTTTGCTTTAGCATACATATAGTTGGTTCTCAGGGGGAAAGTGATCTGGAACTTATCTGTTGGCCGGGTGTCTTTGCCTGTTGATGAGATTACTGTTAGTTAAAGCACTAGTAGTGAGCATTTTATTTATATGTCTAGAGATAAATTACAGGAAAGCTGGACATCCATCCACCTACATACATTTTATAAAACTATGGTACATGATAGAGTCTGTTTCTTTATGAGGAGAGTGTCTTTGAAAAGCAAAGGGAAGCTGGAGGCTGACTGTAGTTTCATACAGTCTTTTCCATCATGGTTCTTTGCACCATTGCGATCCCGTGATATTTTGTGTAAGATGGCTCTGTCTCCTCCCTCTCCTTCGGTCTAACATACGCACGCGCGTTTGCAAGTGTTGGAATTTGAACCGACCTTGGATATTTGCTCCAAAACGCGCCGGTGCGAGGCGCGCGACGCCAAGTTTCACTAATCCCCTTTGCAGAGGCTCATATACAAGCTAGATATTCAGATTCTGACTTTGAAAAACAAAAACTCAGCGAACCAAAAGTGCAAAAAGAGCCTGAGATATGCAAAGCAATGCAGCTGCCCTCACCACCCTCACATATCTGTGCGCAATGTGATGGTTGCGGTAAAAGGTTTCACATTGCCGCTGCTACCTGTTTGGGGTGGGGGGGTATCTAAGGGATGTTACGTCCTTTAGCGTGTAACACAATTAAATTGCATCTAATCAGCTTTTAAATTTCCGTGGTTTGTTTTAATGCCGTGAAAGCAACACAGGGTCGAGCAGCTTTAAAGTCCCGTGCCAGTTGAAATCTACACGCACCTTTCTCCAGGTCTGTTATCCGGTGGTGCAGAGAGGTGAGCGTGGACTCCACTCTGTTCCTCTGCTCGGTGTCATTCCTCGATCCGGATTTGGTCTCCTCTAACGTGTTGACCCGGGACAGAACTTGCTTCTCCATGTCATCTATCTTGTTTTGCAGCAGGTCTTTCAGGCTGTTTGCTTGCACGGTGTTATTCCCTCGGCTGTACTGCTGCATCGGACAGAATGAGACAGAAAGGGGGTTAAAGAAGTGACAGGGAAGACTTCTTTTTCTTTAAAGTCCCTAGAAGCTGTTCACTCTACTCACTGCCAAGCTCAAAGCTTTATCTTAACCGTGCTAGTCGCTTGATTTTATGGACTGCGGAACATTTCACTTTACATGGAGCTTCTCTCCAACAAACAAATAAATATGTTAGAAAACACATGTGGCTCCAAGTACAAGCTGCGGAAAGCCACGGCAACACACAATCAGCGAGTTAAAGAGTATTATCCTTTAATCTAATTAACTATGGAGCCTATTTAATTAACTTTTGACCTTGTCGGCACTTCACTCGCTCTGCTCTCCTACCTCTAGATTCTCCAGTCTCTGTTTCAGGGTCTGTAAAGTCTGTCCCAGCTGGGCCAGAGTATCCGTAGTGCCCCGAGATACATCCCCCATCGTGTTCTTCGAACCCGGCCGCCGACCGCCAGGTCCTGCGGCCGCGGGGAGGCTCTGGCTCTCGCAGCGGCTCAACTTGGACGTTAGTTCCCTGATTGTCTCCTTTTGGTTCACAATGGTCTCCTTTTGCTGCAGCACCGTCTCCCGCAGCTGTATGATAGTGCTCTTCAGGTCTTCCGCCGGGCCGCTGTTTTGCATCGTAGCTGTGCACAAGTCCATATCCTTGGGCACTGACGTGCAAATAAACTGCGTCTGTCCGAAGTCTTGCGCGAGGCTCTCCACAACAACCAGGCAGGAAAGTAGAAAAAGTTTCCACGAGAATCCCTGCATGGTTCCAGTCATGTGTCACGGATTGAGTGTGAGAGAGAGTGGTGTCTCCGAGATTTCAGCACCACGGAGCTGTCCACTGAAGCTGTGAGACTCGCGCAGCTGTGTGCGGCTTATATAGCGGACATAACGCAGCGCAGATTCACTGCATCACTGAGGGGAGGCAGCGGGTTCTGCCAAGCCCACAGAGTCCAGCCCCTTATTTAAGGTCGTACTCACTGTTTCCTGCCACTTACAGTGGCAGAGAGTGCGTGTACACCACATAGTGAGATGAGAGCGTGGAAAAGAAGCAGAGGGGATGTAAAACGCTCACTTACTTGTGGAATAACTGTCTTCAGTCTACTGCTAACAAACCTTCAAAGTAACGTAACGTTAAATAAAGGGTAAAACCAGTCTCTAGTTTTCTGTCACGGTCGTGATTTGATCTTAAATTCAAATGATTTAAATAACAGAAACATTAATTTCACTGTTTTAACTGTTTATTGAATAAGAAAAAATGTATGAAATGTAAGGTGTAAATATGTCTGACTTTAGAAAGCTTGTTCATTAACATCTAGATAAGAATATACATACACAGGTGACAGTATATTAATTAATAGTAGAACATAACACAGGAAACAAAAAAACATATATAATTTCTGATCCGTTTTGAGTGCCTTTATTTGAGATAAAGGATTCTTTTTCTGGAAAGTTAAGCTATTCCACTATTTTAACGAAATATCATTTTTACTTTACTTTAGAGCTTAATAAGATTTTAGTAACACATTTTGCATTTAATGTACTTATATAACCGGGAATGTATTTCATTGAACAATATATTATTTTTCTTTCAAAGCCTCAAGATTAATTTTGAGTGATGTCATTTTATTTTAATTATCACATTCTTTCTGAACTGTGACATCAAAGTTAAAGATTATTGAATTTTCTTAAACTGCAGAGAAATTAAAAGGCTGAGCTGAGCTGTTAAAGACACATCCTCACTCACTTCAGCACTCTGTGCACCATAGAACTGTTTGCGCTTTACGCTCGTCCAATGCGCGTTTGTGGATGTGAAATGATCAGTCCACCTTAAGTGAAAACAGCTCTCCATCCTTCAGAAAAGTCTGTCCCACGGTTAGAGACCCCACCACAACCTCTCAATTTCTCCCCCCCCCTCTCTCTCTCTCTCACTCAGTCTGTCTCTTTGGCACGCGCGCTCGCGTCGTAAAACCGACTCAACTGGTGCCCAGAAATGTACTCCACGGCGCAGGTTCTTCTGTGTTTGCCTCTCAGTGACTTTAAAGTATAACAGCCTTGTTCGCATCCCCAAACAACACGCTGTCAGAGTGTATTTTCCTTTTCGTTCACTGTAACAAAGTGTGCACCGCAGCATCCACTCGGAGCCTGACAGAGACGCGCTTTGGGCTCGTCTGATGTGCTGGTAGCAGTTATGTTAAATCCCACCACTACAAGAGCGGAGGCGCTAAAAGGAAAGTCAAATGTTTCCAAATAATTAAACAGACTGTTGCGTAACCACCCCCGCGGCTCTCACATGAAAAAATAAGATGCACAGCGAGCAACACTTAGCACAGATCATGTTGCGATAACAAATCTCCAGTGATACGTGCAGGGTGAGGATGAGGCTTAAAAAAACCCAAAAAACAACAACAACAATCACGTGCATCCAGGACTTCCCACTTTAGCAGTAGAAAATAAAAAGATATTAATGCAACACAAGCTGATTTGTTTTTTGTATGAAACGGATATACCTCCTCATAGCAAGTGTGGAGGGCTGAACTGAAATAATGAATACATTCAAAGATAGAGTACTGTGCACAAATCTGGAGCCGCTCGCCCAAGGAGCCAGACTTACCTATAAATTTTAAAGTGGTCTTGAGCAAGTTGTCACCCATTTTCAGTCCAGTCCTCATACCTGATCACTTTCAGAGGATCATTTTCTTTGTTAAACCACTTGATACTTAACATGACCTATGAATCATTCAAATTGGAAGAAAACAGAAAGAAAGAAAAAACTCCAGGACCCAGGACCTAAGAGATGTATCTGGACCTTCAGATGGTCAAGCTATTGTTCACTGAAGCCTCATAAGAAATGTAATCAGTGGAGGGATGGCTGTCCAGAGGCCATTCTAAAGGAAGGGGGAAAAGGAGAAAAGGCTGAGGTATGGCCAGTTACACACAAGATGAACTAAAAATCTGTGGGAACAAGTCTGATAGAGGGATGAATTGAAATTTCAAATTTGTTTTTGGTTCAAAGCAACATCAATATTTACGGAAGAGGAGAGAGGAACAACAGTGAGTGTCTAAGGTCATCTGTTAAACATGGTGGAGGCTCTGTCATAATTTGGGCCCGTATTTCAAACAGTAGTGTTGGGGGTTTTGTCAAAAGTGATGGAATTATAAACACAAAAAAAAGTACCATCAGATTTTGATCCGCATGCAATACCGTCTGAAAAGCTTCATTTTTCAGCATGACAATGATCCCAAACACAATACCAATGCAATAAAAGCATTCCTGGATGGATAAATACAGAATGGGAACACTTATCAGTGATGGATTGGCTTCCCCAGAGGTCGAACTTGTTTGAAGCAGTTTGAGGTCATCTTGACAAAGAACAGAACAAACAGCAGTCAACATCCAAAGAGCAGCTTTGAATGTCTTTCAAGAAGCCTGGAGAACTGTTCCTGAACACTACTTAAATACATTAAAAGAACATTTGCCTGTGATAGTTCAGGCTAATAAAGGTGACCATGGCCAACATTGACTTCGAAACTCTCAGTTTTTGCCCTGCGTACTGCATTTACAATGAAGTTTGCACATGTTTCGATAAATCGCTGCATGCATTTCTATTTTTCCTAAAAAAAAAAAATATGTAAAGAAATGAGAGGTAATTCCGGAACTTTAAACAGTACTACATTCATATATATATATATATGTTGTATATACACACATGATTTCACGTGGATAGATAGATTGAATTCTGGCAGTTTGGTCCTTCAGAAAAGAAAAAAACCTACCGAAACTAAGCACACTGAAAGAAGAAAAAGTTATGTGCATCGACTAGGTTAGTATGTGTGAAGACACAGAGGCGTGTTTAACCTTTGTTATCAAAATTATTAGCAACTATAGGCTCTCACTTATTTGCATTAAAAGCGAAACTCTGGGTCTTGATGACATTTTTCATTTAAATAAAAAGATCATTAAAATTAAAAGTTCACTATTTTGAAACTATCGTGTGAGTAAAAATAAGCCCAGTCTCGCAGGGGGAACGCCCAACACTGCCTTTTCCCACATCTGGTTGTAACATTGGGTCTTATTCACAACCATCAACTCACTAAACAAGAGTCCAAATGGACAAGTCGCAGGTTCCCAACCCGCCTGCTCCGAGACAAATACCCGCTCCGTCTCTGTCGCATCGGTGTAGTTGAGCTCTGGGTAAAACGCGGAAACGAATGAACGCCCCAAACAGTTTTTTAAGCAGCCTTTAATTTTAACTCTGCTGCATTTCAAGAGGTTTTTCAGACTGTTATATGTTGCCGCGGAAGCCGCCGGCTAAGGTGGCACGAAAATTGACCCAACAGTCCCCTTTAATTTGTTTAATTATCGATCCAACGCGTTGTAATCAGCAAGGTGCCAAGCTGAAGGAGAGAAAGAGCAGATATAACAAATGGTTAATGGCAGGGTCTAATTGCCGAGTTGCAGGACAAGCAGAGTAACAAATTCTCCTTATCTCAGCACATGCACATTAAAGACCAAGCGCTTGCTATTAGCGCTCAGAGTGAGAGCGGCTGCGGATCAACAAGTAATGCCTCATTCAGTGTTTTCAGCCACCAGCAGCGACGCAGTGCTTGTTTACCAAATGAGAGCAAATGGAGCAGTTTTAAAAGCTCTTGATGTGCAAGAGTTAATGTTAATGACGCTGCTTCTTCCCACTGTACTGGGAGGTTACACTATAAGGGACGACTGCTTATCACATTTATGTATTCAATATTCATCTCCTGTCCCACGCATTAAACCACTCTGCAGCACCATATGTTCAGCTATGTTTCCCCCCATCCTCGCCTTGTGCCTGCCACTTACTCTGCTGCAACTCCCATAAAACTGATTTAACTAGCTGTCTAGTTAGCTTTTCACTGAGCTTACCAAAACCTAGGAAATTGTAGCAGGTGGAATTCGTTTTTTCAGTTCTATTATACTTCCTGAAAGTGAAGCACTGAGATGGGACTTCATATTTCACAGCTAGATTTACATCTTTTCTTCAGTTTTTGAAGAGGAGTTTTGACCCATTCTTCCTTACAGCATGCTCAGAGCACAAGGTCAGATGTGGCAGTGCGTGAGCCAGCAGACCAAGCTGGACTCCAGGGGCCGGTATGGAAAAGGGCTGAAATCCATAATGACCAGTCTCTCAGGTTCACTGAATAATGCAAAGCTTTATAATAGAACCCACTCTCTAATGGCAGAGATAAATAAGGACCATTTTGCACACTGGCAGGCAAAACGCCTGCTTATTTATCCAGCATCTGCAATAGCAAAACAGGGAGAAGATGTAGGGAGGGTGGCATGAGGGAGGGTGTGGTAGTGCAGCACAAGCAAAACAAGAAGGCAAGAAGGGGGGGGGGTTCATGTTGGTGCAATCTGAGTGTGTTGGGTATGATTTGTCTGTCACCTTTGTGCCACATCTGAGCACTGTTTGTACTGCTTCTCTTTGATCAAAATTCTCATTTCACAGCTAGGAGGAAGTGTATTTTCAGTTGCAAATCTATTAACTTTCCTCCTTTGTTTGCTCTGTCCAGGTTCCACAAAGTAAACTTTGCTTTTCCCCTCCATGTGCACACTCCACTACATCACTTCTGACTGTGGGGAATTCAGATGTGCTGCCAGGTAACCGAAGCCTCAGTGCTGAAACTCCAGTGTCTCTGCTGCTACTACACTGATGTCTCCATTTCATCACATCTCACCATCCCACCAGGTAGGGCTCTCTGATGGGATGCCTGCACTGTGGAGTAGTCTGCTGTTATGCATGTACTCCCACCAGGACAGCTGGGAAGAGTGGAGGACTAGAGTAGAGCAGAAAAACGCCAAAGAGTCTGTCTCTGCCAAGAGAGGTAGTTTTATTTTATGCACCCACACACTGACAAACTAAACATTTTAAACCATGTAAATTTTAAATTCCTCTACATCCCTGTATGTTGATGAAATACAGGACTAAATGATTTGGCCTTGACCTTCAGCTCTATGATCTACTTCTTATAATATTGTTTTATTGATGTTCGCCCACACCAGAGGGTCGTTCAGTAACTTACTCCTCTCTTACTAAAACCCAAAGTGACATAAACAAATACCGGTGGCATTAGGCGTTCCACTGGGCTCTGAGCTAATCTCATCATAATTCTCCAAAGCCTGCACATTAACGCTCTCGCTATGACAGCGCTGTTCATCAAGCTGCTTGCGTTGGCCTCGTTGGACTTGCTCCAGAAACAACATTTTACCCCATTAGGCCTTTACCTCGACAAGACTGAGGCCAAAAGAGGAGGGAGGGGGGGTTAAGTCTTCAGCATCAGACAGACTGAAATGATGGTCCTGTTTTTATTTTTAGAAAATAGGTTGGGAAGAGGGCGATGTTTCAGGTGCTAGATGAGTTTGTGTTTCCAGTGTTGTGTTGGGCAGAGGGATTTTAAAGCGTGTGCTTAAAACAAACTACAACAAGAGCAAAAACAAAGTTTCTTGATAGGGTGTTGGAACCCCATGTGCAGGCAGAACAGCTTCACTGTCCTCTATGCTTTATTAACCGTCCAAATCTCTAGAATAAAAATCTCTAAAATTTGACTTCTGCACTAACCACAGTTTTGAACTGTGATGAGCACCATGTTCAAGCAAGTGCACATGGCAGCAGGACAACCTAGGTCACAGATCTATGATTGATTTTGTAATCATATCAGCAGACCTGAAGTTGTGGACACTTTGGTAAAGAGAGGAGCAGGGTTGGAGGACAAGGTCAAGGGTGGATGCTGGACAAATTTGTCTGGCAAAAGTCCTAGTGTGTAAGATCTTCAATTCCCACCTCAGACAGAGCAGAAACAGGGAGCATGGGAGCTGGT
>VUQG01002758.1:0-10657 GCA_015106755.1 Etia nguti
TCACTTGTTGAAGACTAAACTTCAGACAGAAAGGCCCACAAACAAACCGCAACTGAAAGCCGCTGCAGTAAAGGCCTGGCACAGCATTAAAAAGGAGGAAACCTAGCATGTGGTGATGTCCATGAGTTCAAGCCTTCAGACTCGCATGGCCAGCAAATGGTTTTCAACCATGTATTAGAAATGAACATTTTATTTTCAGCTATTTCATTTGTTCAATTACTTTTGAGCTCCTGAAATAAAGGGATTGTGTTAAAAAATGCTTTAGTTCCTCACATTTTTATGCAGTCTTTTTGTTCAGCCCTCTGAATTAAAACTGAAAATCTGCACTTCGACTGCATCTGAGTTGTTTCATTTAAAATTCATTGTGGTAATGCACAGAACCAAAATTAGAAAAAAGTTCTGTCAAAATAGTTATTTTCACAGGGTGCACACGTGTTTGCCAGCGCTTTCTTAAATTAATTATCTATAGCAAAAGTTCATCGTCTTATTCTTCTTTTAGCTTCTTGGTTTAGTGTTCGCCACAGCTGATCATCTGCCTCCATCTGGGCAGGTATAGAGTTATTTTGATTAACATGTTGATTTGGAGAAGGTCTTATAGCGCCCTGGCTGATGTGGCCATCTCAATTTATCCAAGCTACCTCGTGAGATCGAGGTAGATGATCCGCTAAACAGCCAAATGAAGATGAAATAGTCTATCCAATCAATAAACATTATGGAGAAGACATTCACTGATATTGAGAACTACCACAGTAGTAGCCTGGTCAGTCTGTCTTTAGGGAAACAGAAAACTGGAAGAATGAGTGGAATGTTCACTACTGGTGAATATACAGCAAACTGATAGACTTTACTATAGGCAACCACCAAGGTATGTTATTTCAAGTAATTATATGTGTGGAACCACTGGCTATAGGTCTAACTCAAAAACTTACAAAGTTGGTGTTTATGGTGTGGTTAAAGTTACTGACTTTGCGCAAGAGATGCTATTTTCTTTGTCTTTGCTGTTTATAGTGTAATGTTTCTTTACTGAGTTGCCGCCTTCTCTTCCAATCTCTAGCTATAGGCAGCAATGGGTGCATTCCTGGACAAGCCGAAGACGGAGAAACATAGTGCCCACGGTGAGGGCAATGGGCTGCGTTATGGCCTGAGCTCCATGCAAGGCTGGAGGGTGGAAATGGAGGACGCCCACACAGCTGTGGTGGGCCTTCCCCATGGACTCACCGACTGGTCTTTCTTTGCTGTCTACGATGGTCACGCTGGCTCCCGTGTGGCCAACTACTGTTCTGGTCACCTGCTGGAGCACATCTTGTCAGGAGGGGCTGAATTTGCTTCAGGACCCAGCTCCGTGGAAGGTGTGAAAGACGGCATCCGCTCTGGCTTCCTGAACATTGACGAGTATATGCGCAGCTTCTCTGACCTGCGGCAGGGCCTGGACCGCAGCGGATCAACGGCAGTGTGCGTGTTGCTCAGCCCGACCCACCTCTACTTCATTAACTGCGGTGACTCACGGGCTGTGCTTAGTCGAGACAGCAAGGTGGGCTTCTCCACCCAAGACCACAAGCCCTGCAACCCACGTGAAAAGGAGCGCATCCAGAATGCTGGCGGCTCAGTCATGATCCAGAGGGTAAACGGTTCCCTGGCTGTGTCTCGGGCCCTGGGGGACTACGACTACAAATGTGTGGATGGTAAGGGCCCCACGGAGCAGCTGGTGAGCCCCGAGCCTGAGGTATGTGTGTTGGAGCGGGTTGGCGAAGGAGACGAGTTTATAGTCTTGGCGTGCGATGGGATCTGGGACGTCATGTCCAACGAGGAGCTGTGTGAGTTCGTCCACTCACGACTTCTGGTGTGTGACGACCTTGAGAAGGTCTGTAACTCAGTGGTGGACACCTGCTTGCATAAGGTGAGTTGTTTCTCATATACAGTGTACATTTAGAGTGAAAGTGTGCATAAAGATAGTTGTTTATCAGCTTGTATTTAAGTTTACTTCTGTGGAAGATTTTAACTAGTTTGTTTACTGATAGGATTATGATTTTAAATGCAAAATTTAACTTTAACGCATTTCCATGGGGCAGAGCTGTATCGCAGTTAAAAATGTCTGAAAGATTACTTGTTGCATGCAACAAAAGAGAGCTTGGTGAATGTGTAGGTAATAATCTGTTTAGAAGTATGATTTGCTCTGGTGGGAAAGTATTTGAAGACTATTTACTCTAGTATACCAAATGTCAGACCAGGTCTGGTTATTAGAGTTACTCCAAAAGCAGATTTTAATTCTATTTCTGGTGGTGTAAGAGAGACACGCTTATTAAACAACACTGTTTGAAAAATGGAGACTGACTCCAACTGCAGCTGGTTGTCCTTGTTTAACTCTGAAGACTCGGTGAGCTCAGTGTAGCAGCACATGAAGGAGTTTCCACTAGCTGTAGGCTCCAGTTAAAGTGGCCCTCCAGTTCATGCTGGATCTCCAGAGCAGCAAAAGGACTACTGTTAGAATCTCATCCTGCAATCTTAGACTCGGACTATCTGATAAGGGATTATACAATATTAATGACATTGATTTTATAAAAAACTTCTGATTGATTGGGAAACAGAAGACATGGAAGGCCAGGGCTCGGTTAGCAGGAACTGAACTTTCAAAATATGATTGGATTGTCCAGTAGTATATGGATGGTGTCATGCCCCTGATGGATTTTTTTTAAAGTGCTAAATTAGTTGTCAGAAACACTTGGGCAGCAGTTCATATGCCTGGGCGCCTCGCCCAAGTGAAGTGTATTTGTGGGAAACGGCTGCCCCTTTTCTTAATATAAATCTGATGCCATGTAAAATGACCAAATATAGTGTATTAAAGTAAAAGATGGACAAGTGCAGCCGAGTGTTACAAAAATAATCCAAATCTAAATATTTAAAATGCTTATTATCCATTGGCCCTCTCAGCTATCGATTGAAGATAAAGCAGGAATGGCTTTAGCAGAATCTATTAGACTATTACACTCTGTGCATCACTTATTTTGTGTCTTGGGTACTCCAAGAACCAGTGAGTGCACAGCACCTTGGTTATTTTTACCTCGCTGTACGAGTTATCTCAAGTAACAGCCACACGCTGCTATAAATTTCCTCCGCTGCCACGGCTTTTTGTGATGTATGTGACACTGTACACTTACAGAACGTTACTGTTACCAATTGGAGTTTTACAAGGTAGTGACAAGGTGGCTACCCATTTGGTTGAAGGCCAAGGAACTGTGTGTGTCCTATATAAATGCCAATTAATATAGTGTTTTACACTGGCCCTCCAGCCAAAGAAACGCAGCATATACTCATAACGGCAGTCAAATCAAAGTGTTAAAGGTGTATACTGAAAGATTTTGGAGTTAAAGCAGTTGCCTTATTATTCTGGCTTCTCTAAAAGTATTTGCTTCCGTTCGTCTTACATGACTGTCAAGATATTTGTCTTGGGCTTACGACACAAGGTCAGAAGAACGTTTTCTTGTCAAATTAAGATCATTCTTCATTCTCGCTCTCCAGGGGAGCAGGGACAATATGAGTGTGGTGCTGGTGTGTTTCTCCGCGGCTCCCAAGATCTCAGAGGAGGCTGTGAAGAAGGAAGAGGAATTGGATAAATACCTGGAAACCCGTGTAGAGGGTCAGCATTCTGAACACACACAAACACACCTGCAAACTATGACTGTATGATTTTAGATTTGCAATAATTCTAATTTTGCCTTTAAGTACATCCCTTTTCTTTACTATTACCTTTCAATAAAAGCCAAAATTCACTCACCACCAGGCTGTGAAAAGTTTAGTTTGCTTACTCAGTTTTTCCCCCCAATTTCTAATTAAAGTTCAAGGTTATGCACTTAATTAAAAAACGCACAGTCTTGATACTGTGGTTAAAAAAAGAAAACATTACTATTTATCTGTCAGCATCTTTCTTGTTTTGCAAATACACTAACTGTCACGTCTAATATGTTGTGGTTGAAACTTGTGGTTGGTTCCTGTGAAGTGTTTAGTCATAGTTCAGCCTTTTTCTAAAGGTTAAGTGAAACAGACAGCACAAGGCCGCATACAGTGCTTAGGTGCTGTCTGTATAACTTTGACATAGTAAGTCTTTTTTAGGTAGTACAAATATTTGAAGTCTTCTACTGAGTGCCGCAGCAGAAGGCAAGCAGGGGTTTATCTGATTTACTACGGGTGAATTCTCAGCCTTTGTAGAGAAAGGTGGTGGTTAAATTCCAAAAATGGTGTATAACTTTCTGTATTATAGCTCTTGTCATCTTTCCATTTGTCTGTAGAGCTTATGGGAAACTGTGGAGAGGCTGGAGTCCCTGACCTGGTATCTGTCCTAAGGAGCATTGCCTCAGAGAACATCCCCAACCTTCCCCCTGGTGGAGGCCTGGCCAGCAAGTAAATATACAACAAAATCTACTTTTTATACGCTTAAAACTTGTATATAGTTATTATTATGAGGTTTGAAAATAATATATTAATTCCATAGAAATTTATCACCAGATTGTTAACACTTAGTTCTAATTTTGTGCGATGAACTATAAGTTGAATCCTTCACTCACATGTCACCAAAAACAGCTTTGTTTGCATAGCACATTTATTATCGCAGTTATGAAGGGCATTAAATAAAGGATTATGCTTTGTAGTGCCATTGGTGAAATGTTATCAGAACAAGTGTATAGCTGGCATGGATGGATTGCCAAAGCTTTTCCGATCCTGTATCTTTTCATTGAAGTCTTATCCTGAATGGTTAGATCTGATCTCTGCATATTTCTGGTCCTTTGTGATTACTGGTATTTGAAATACAGCTATTAAATATAGCTATTAAAGTGCATCAGATTAATACCTGACTCTTAAATTAAAGTTAAAATGATATATTCTAATACCTGCACCTTGACCTCAAGATTAGAGGTCAACTTTTCTGACAGTCCCCTAGGATTTTCAAATATATACCATAGGTGCCAGTAGTTTTTATAATGCAGCGCTTCACAGAATCAGTCCCATATGCCACCTGAACTGTCAGATATATTCAAAGATGCCATTTATCCAAACAAAATTCCCAACAATTTGTAACTGAAGACTCCACCTTTACGTCAAAAACGCAACAGTTCTTATTTAACTGCTGATTGGTCTAAAGTGAGGCTCAATTTGTGTAGTTAAACACAGACATAACACCTGTGCTTACATTGTATTACTTTAGTAGGTTGAATACGCATTCCCTCATCACGCCTGCTCATTTCCGACCCGCTAAAAGCTGTCAATGGATGGTGTTGGTCATTATTGAAATAAATTGGCTGCGTCTTTGCTTATGAACTAGCGCCTTATTAGCAGAGCACTTGCAGAACTTTCCTCTCCCATCTAATGCTAATTTGCCCTGCCTTGTAAATCTGACCCTTTGGGTTTATAAGCAGTCAACACGTTTGATGTGTTTTTAGCAACATGTCTTACTAGGAGAGCATTTGGTGCATGTCATGACCCACAAGTTAAAATAGTCTGGGTTGATTAAAAATGTAAAAAAGTTTTGATTTTTTTCATCAAATGCAAAAGTGAATATATTGTTTATTGCAGAGGTTTATGTTTGGGATTTATCCAGTTATACAAGAAAAGCATTTGAGGATTTGATGACGATAAAACACTGAGAAACGCACGTGTCTGCACCCTTTAGTTGCATGCACAAAAACCTGGGATAAACATGCTGTTTAAAATGCCAATACATGCAGAAAACACTCATAACATCAACTGACTGCACACATGAATGAAGAGATTACAGAGTGTCTTATGCATGAATGGTGGATTCTCGAAAATTGACAAAGTCGCTTTTAGCTCCATTAAATCCTCAATCAATATACATTTACTGAGACCGAACAGAAGCTGCATTATGTCGGGGTTGTTTGTCTCCTCTAAGCAGGAAACTATGTGTTGTTTGTGTGTTTGCAGGCGGAGTGTGATCGAGGCGGTGTACAACAGGCTGAACCCTCACAGAGAAGAAGAAGGGGTGAGTTAACCTCTCTCTGAACTCTCCTCCGCCCTTCACCTTTTCAGCCTTTCACCCTGCCTCAACATAACCTCATAAACAAACACCAGCCCAGACAAGGACACTCTTTCTGTGTGCCACTGTATGTATGTGTGAGAGCGAGAGAAAATGAATGTGATATAAGTGTGAAAGAGGGCGGAGGACAGAATAAACGGTATAACCTTGACAGCCTCAGGGAACCTCAGTTAACTGCATTCCACACTGAAAAGCACTGAAGCTCCAAGCATGTTTCTATTTCACATTTATCATCGAAACGGATGTATAGTAAGACCTCGATAAACCTGTTGAACCTCTCAGCAGTGAGCGCATATTCTTTAAACCATTGACTTCATATAGTTAATGCTTGAAAAACATGGTTTGGAAAGCGTCTGTTGTTTGTTTTGTTTTTTTACAATTGGAAACCTGGCAGCAGAAAATCATTCAAAAGAAAGTGCTAGCTTTATTTGTTAGATTAAATATTTACTTTGTGTTGCTGTTAAGCGCAGTAGTCATAGCTTATTTAAGGTGGATTCTCGTTCATCGGTTTCATATGCTCAATGTGTGCACTTAAACAAATGCTTGGAGGATATTTAAAAAAAAAAAAAAAAAAAGTTTTATTCACCTCATCGGGAACTAACTTTTCTTGTAAATCTCTTGATTTGTTGTCACCACATAGCAAACAGGTCATTTTGGCATTCTTCTGCAAAGCACTGAGTGATTAGATCCAGAAAGATATTTGAACCCAGATTTGTTTTTGACACTTTCTTAAACTTCAAGATGAGGTCGTCAATCGGATATTTATTTGTGAACATACTGCCTGAAATGTCCAGTTTTTGATCTTTCTCACAATGTTAAAAAATCTCTCCCAAAAATTCCAAATTCTTTTAAGCTAGGCCTAGCCTCACATCTTGAAAAATGTCATTCAAATCTGTGTGTAAATTTTTCAGAAATCCTCCCAGCAGACATATCAATTCCAAAGAGGCATTTGGCTTGCTCACTGTTTTCTGTCTCATGTCTTTTTGACTAGGTGGAAATCAGTGTAAATAAAAAATAAGATTAGAGGTATTATTCTTCTGTTACATAGAACGGGTATGCACACTGCTTACGAAAACAATGTCAGGATCATCTGTGCTTTAATTACCCAATAATTAAAGTACCCATGCTGCATTGTGCTCGCCGTGTTTGTCTAAGAAATCTCAAGCCAAAGATTATGTAAATTAAGTAGAATTAGATGTTAACACTCCCCTGGCATCATGATTCTGCTCAAAAATATTGATTTGTCTATTCAAACACATTTATATGGGATGTGATCCAAAGGTTCTTTAAAAAAGTAAAACCCACGTCAGATTTAAGTTGTCATTTTTTAAGTTTGGCTCATTGTGCACCTTTGACCACAATGATGTGGTCAGATAGGGACTTCCACAAGGCCATCTAATCGGAATAGCACAAAAGTTTTGGGTTTTTGTTTGTTTGTTTGTTTTTAAGGGCAGAGTCACAAATTTTTCCTTACCACTTTCTATAAATAAATGTTTAAATGTTATTGCACACAGTCAAATTAAATGATACAACTGGGATGTTTTCAAAATGTGTAACACCGCGCTGTCACTATTAAGAGATAAATAAAAAGAAATGGTATGAACTATTTACAGCTGCAAATAATAGAACAATAACAGAAACTGGAAAGAGACATGAGGTTTAAACTTCAGCACTCTGTTTATACTGCAGGAAATGGATATGATGTTAGAGCAGAGAATCCCACATCCAGCATCTTTAAAGGAAGGCTGCAGGCGTTTTTACAAACATCTTCATTCTGAAGACAAGATCAGTGTCAGGTCTTGAATGGCCCACCAGGGTGAATGTGAATAAGTGTGTACATAAATGCATGGGTGTATTTGTTGTATTAATGTCAGTGGAGTCTGGCCTTGCAGGCTCTTTTCTTTGGGCTTGTGGGTACTGATGAATTCCCCCTTCCCTTGTTACACTACACAGCAAATATCACAAAGGGCTGTTGGTCAGAGGGTCAGAGGTAGCGTTTGCATGGGCCTGTCCGTCTGGTGCAAGTATGTCTGTTGACGCTGTGATGCTGCCGTGTGGTAGATGTCTGTGTGTGTGATGCCCCGCAGCTTGTAAGGTGTGTGTGTATATATATATATATATATATGTATGTATGTGTGTGTGTGTGTGTGTGCTGGTGTGTTTTTGACAATGGAGCGTGCCTGCAGAGTCTGACCCTGGCGTGTCACCTCAGGCCTGTGCGGGGGGAGAGGAGGAGGAGGAGAGTGAGGAGGGAGGTGGCAGCACGGCAGCTCATCTGCTGGAGGCTCTTCGGCAGTTCCGCCTGCACCACCGGGGGCAGTACCGCTCGGTGCTGGAGGAGTCCCTGGCTACCTACCATCTGCGGGGGGAGAGCGCTGTTGAGAGAGCAGGGGAGAGAAGGAGGACGACCGACGACTGTGACAACCAGGACGAACCCGCCTCCCCTCCCTCTCCCCCTTCGCCCCCGCCCTCACCCGCCATTGCAGAGCTCGAGGCCAGCCAAGACGAGCCCATCCCAAAGTCTGATCCCTCCTCTGACTGACCACCTGCCTGTATACCCACCCACCCTCTCATCCATCCTATCCCAGAGCTCTAGTGAGATGTGCTATGACCTCTCCTCCTCTGTCCTTCATCACAGAACTTGAATGGCCACATCGGCCACGTCCAGCTCTGTATTTGAATAATTAATTAGGAACAACAAAAAGGGCTTTTCTGTCCATTCAAGTTCTGTATCTGAGACATATATATATATATATACCTCAGATGTGGACTCTTTGATTTTTCTTCCTTTTTCTTTCTCCTGACCACTTTGGCTTGGATTCCCAAACTAAAACTCGATCACAGAAGCTGATTGTTTACCATTAAAAATTAATTAATAAAAAAAATATAATTATAACATGCAAAAGTGGCTAGTAAAGCCAAAGTGAACATTGCCCTCTATGGCCTACATTTATCAGTATTTGCTTCTGGCTGACCCCACCCTCAACCCCACCCTTAAGCCTCATCCCCACACCTTCATACAGTGGAGGAACTGACAAAGAAAACGCGAGGAGACATTCTGAATTGCAGCTGTGCAACCTTTTGCACTGTCTCCAGGCCTACTCCATCTACAGACTCAGAACACACTCTTCTTGTGTTTACGTATGTGTGTTTATGTGTGCGTGTCTGCATGAGTTCGACTGACCAAGCAAGAGCCCAGTAATCACTACTGAAATGTGTGTTTCTGATTGCTCGTGATACTTGACAGTTACAGTCCATCAGTTGCTCAGCGTTGGTAGTTTGTTCAAACCAGTCTGGGTGCAAATTAAGTCTTTGCAGCTTCCACATGATTGCATAAAAAAAATAATAAATCGCTTGATCCTGTTATTGGTGGGGTAGAGTGCGGTGGGGGTGTAAATGTTCAGACTCTTGCTCTTTGAACACTAGAAAGCAAAGTTATTAAGTGAATAAAATTTTGATGCCAGAGCGACAATTATACTTCTCCCTAAAAATGTTTAGTCATGCACTGAGGTTTTTTTTTGTTTTTGTTTATTTTGTTTTGTTTTTACTGCAACATGCGCATATCCACATTATCTTAAAATGGTAAGCACTACATTGTATGATGTGACCTACATTTGTACTAACAGCTGTTTGATTGGATGGCGTGTTCACAGCTTAGCACTAGTATTTCAAACTGGAAACGTGGGCCTTACTAACAGAACGTTAGCATTAATTAGCATAACCCGGGGAACCATAGACTGTATATAAAAGATGGATGTAGTTCCGGGTCTGGAAAGTAAAGTGTAGAAGTGCCATAAGCCGGGATTCCTTCTAATTGCCAGCAGGGGAGAGCGACTCCAAAAAGATGTCCCGTTCTATACATTTGAAAATGACACTTCTGCTCATTGCTATATGACTCCGTGGAGGCTTTATGGTCTCAATTTATAGTTTCAAGTCGTATATAATACAAAATTATGCTCATTTTGTAAATTTTGGTCCCACTTAGGGTCAAAAATGTGGATAAACCAGTGTATCCTTTAGGGTGGGTCTAGCTTCTCGCTGCTGTAATTCAGTTTGAATACAAAACTACAAAAAAAAAAGGAAAAACTCAATAACAAACGAGCGAGGTAATGGTAGCTCCCGCTATCTTTTGTTTACAGTCTATGTTGCAAACCTATTGTTGGCAGTTTTACCAAAGCACAGCTGATCTTAAAAGCTGCTATTCTGACAAAGTGCATCGATCAGTGGAAGGCAAGCTGTAAAAACTGGTAACTGCTGATAAGATAAGGACTTGGGGGACATTGGGACTCCTCTGCTTTGATTACATCAGTTCTGTCAGTCTAAAGGTAGCACTCCGTGTGGGATGGCGACCACAAGTATTCCTGCCTTCTCGATATTAGATTACAAAAGTGAATACGTATACATGTCGGTGTGACGACTGATGTCGTACTGTTAACCTTAAATTACCGGGTTTGACACGTGTATGGTGAATTACACTCGGACTACAGTTGACATGTTTCATGTGCGATGGTTCTCTGTCTGTAATCAGTTCAAGGTATTATTAATAATCAAGGTTTTCCAAGAGTCCTTTGTAGCTTTTGTTTAAACCCCCCCCCCCCACATTGCAGCATA
>VUQG01002758.1:18417-37471 GCA_015106755.1 Etia nguti
AATATGATTTGTGTATTTTTCTGTAAACTATGTTAAATTATGCATTATTTAAAATTACTGAAGTAGTAATTCCTTGAACTGCTAGCCCCTTATTCTAGTTTATCTGCCTGTAAGTATTCATCATAATTTCAGATAAAATATATTGAAAAATCCACTTAATATTAGTGAATTAGACCTTTAGTCACTGGCTGTATTATAAATAAAGGTTTACCTGGTCAGTTACAGTGTATGGTCTCAGTCACTGATTTCACATCATACTGTAAAAAACATCAAGTCCATTCTGTAAATTTTAGTGACAAGAAAGGAGGATTTTCCTGGTCATCCTCATTGGCTACTGATTTGTGATTGACAAGTCATTGGCTGAAGGGGGTTTTACAGTCAGATCTGCCACTCCTCGTCACATCTGGTTTCAAAATGCCAAGATGTCCAGGCGGCAAACATGGTTGACCTCACAGTAGCTATGTCTGTGTTGAAATGTTCAGCATGGACGAAGCTGCCATCTATAAAGGTTATGTCCATCTTTTATATACAGTTCATAGAGAATTCCTGCTGACTTTTCCTCAAGTACCAACAAGCGATTGTAGTTTATGGCTTCTAGTCAAACGCCTTGATGATTTTTTGTGCCAGAGTGAATAATATCTTTCCAGAGATAGTTTTATTTGTTCTTTGACTTTAGAACAAAGACTTGCAAAATTTTTGTCATCCTAAACTACACTTCCTGCACCAAGATGGTGAAGTTCTCACTGAGAGCCCACAGGCTGTATATGAAAGACAGACGTAGCCACTATGACATCGTCTAACCAAGAGATGCCACATTTGTCAATCACAAGGTGGGCCCACCCTAAAGAATACCCTGCTTTTTAAAAAAAATTTACTCTAATGGAGTCTATAATTCACAAAATGAATGCCATGTTGTAGACTTTCATATAGCCTTCATATTTCTGCACCCGAAGGAGTCACACCCTGCTTGGCTTCACTTTTCAGATGCTAAAGATACATCCATCTTTCATATGAAGTCTAAACACATTAGCTTTCTGATTTTGGTCATAGGCTCTATTCTTTAATTCTGCCATGTTCTTATCTCCCTCTTTCTTCTCTTCTATTAATAAGCTGCTACTTCTGTGAAAACATCAGAGCTCCTGGATGCACGGCCTTTGACCTGTAGCTGTTATAAAGTCAAAGCTGCTTTAGAAACTCAGTATACAGGGTGTGTATATATAAGCAAATGCCTTGTGTCACAGTATTTATATCATATATTCCTGCAGCTATCCAAGCACTGTGTTTATGTCTTCCTCTGCAGTGATGCTAGTGGTTGTCGTGCGTTCTTCAGTTAAAGATCACCTGACCTGGTTGACCCTGACACTCAAACAACTTGTGCCAGATGAAAAACCAACAGATGAATTGTTTCCTTAGCGGAGAGGGAGATGCTAGTGCTATTTCTTCGAACTCTGCGCTCTTAGGTCTCCCTTTCTTTTACTTATTTTTTTCCCTTTTCACCCACTCCTGGTGCTTTCACTTGAGTTCTCCTTCCACCCACTCTTGTCTATTCATTGTAAAGGGTTTTCTGCTTGAGGCGGTAACCTTGAGCGAGAGTAATGGTGGCCTGGTGATTCAGTACCCAATGAGAGCCCAAACAAGACCAATTTGGACACACTGTGAAACATCATTTACGCACAGCTCCCTGAACGTGTGTGTGTCTGTGTGTTTGTGTGTCTCAGCATATGATTTTGAGTGAAGTAATTTAGCAGATGAGCGTGTGGCCATTGTTAGAGGGATAATCTGGCTCTTGCTGCTCAGATAGGTTAACATCCAGCAGATTAGACCAGATTACCCCCAACCACACCAGACTGTTGCCTCCCTCCCTTTACCTCCCTATTTCTGAGTAACCCCTCCCCTCCACCTTTCGCTCATTCTGTTTCATCAGGCTTTTGCTTCCTCTAACTCCTACAACATTTATTCCTACCACCCAGCTAATAGTCCGAGGGCATTTTCTTCTTTATTGACAGATTTGGAGACCTCCGGTCAGCCGCAATCAAAAGGCGAAAAGCCGTGCATCACTGTCAAAGAATTAGGCCTGTTTTATGCTAGTTGTTTATGTAACTTTATCATCTTTTTACCACAACTGCAGGTATGATGATGAGCCATTAAAACATTACTATGCATAAAATACAGTATTATGAGGGTCATAAATTATCCCACTCAGACATTTCAGTTGCTCAAACAGTTTGATTGCTTGTGGGTTAGCATTGTTGTTTTATTGAAGACACGACAAAATAATTACATTCATTCATTCAAAGACTGATCAATAAATAATCTTAGACTTGCGTGACCACAGGTTGGCATCTAAGCCCGTCAATAAGTCATCTTTAATTCTATAAAACATTGAGTGATATTCTCCTTTACTTTCTGTGCCAGATTTACTAAAAGTGCTGCAGGCAGATTAACTTTCTCCGAGTTACACAAAAACTTTCTGCATGAAAAAAAAAAATCTCCAGATGAAGGAAAATGTTTAATGTAACTCATTCTTCTCATTTCCTTTTCTTTGACATATGGTTTCATTTCCCTCTCCTGCTGAGTTTGCATGAATATGTCTAACTGGAGGGTGTTAATGCATTAGCTCTGTGTGGGCTATCCGTGTGTGTCACTGCATCTGCACGTGTACCGTGTGTCTCTGCCTTGAGAAGCCTAAGAGCCAGCTGTTTGTTCAGGTTCCAGCCAGCTGTTTGTATTTTTGGCCACTAGTGTTTGTTTGTCAGGCCGCTGCTGTGTTTATCTCATTCAAGCTATTAATTAAAAGCACTGCCAGTGGTGAGATGACACTAACATAACACAGGATAATGATGTAATTATTGGCTTTACATCTGGACCAGCTGTCCTAGAGCATCCTAGAAAGCATTGTTAGTCAAATTATCTGATTATTTTGTTTATTCATTTATAAGTGAGGTGTTTGTGTTTTAAAGTCTGTCACACCCATCTGTCACATTTTGATGCGTATTTGCGAGCATCTGTGTGTGTTTGTGTGACACACAAACGTCCCCACGTGTTTCGGCACTCGCATACATATAGGTCCATATATCTTTGAACACTGACACAAGTTTTGTTTTGTTTGCCCGTTTACTGAAACGTATTCAAATTATAGTTATATAATGTGCGTGGACATAATGTGTAGACTCTCAGCTTTCATTTGAGGGTATCCACATTCAAATTGGATGAAGGGTTTAGGAGTTTCAGCTCCTTAACAATTAATTACATTACAAGAGTAATTGGACAATTGACTCAAAGGCTATTTCATGGGCAGGTGTGGGCAATTCCCTGGTTATGTCATTATCAATTAAGCAGATAAAAGGCCTGGAGTTGATTTGAGGTGTATTGCTTGCATTTGGAGATTTTGCTGTGAACAGACAACATGCAGTCAAAGGAGCTCTTCATGCAGGTGATACAAGCCAAGCTCAACCTGCAAAAACAGAAAAAACCCATCCGAGAAACTGCTACAATATTAGGAGTGGCAAAATCTACAGTTTGGTATATCCTGAGATAGAAAGAAACCACTGGTGAATTCAGCAACACGAAAAGACTTGGACGTCCACAGAAGACAACAGTTTTGGATGATCGCAGAATAATTTCCATGGTGAAGAGAAATGGCTTCATAACAGCCAGCCAAGTGAACAATACTCTGCAGGAGGTAGGCACATCAATATCAAATCTACCATGAAGAAAAGACTGCATGAAAGTAAATGCAGAGGGTTCACTGCAAGGTGTTAGACACTCATAAGCCTCAAGAATAGAAAAACTAGATTGGACTTTGCTAAAAAACAAACAAAAAAAAAAAACATCTAAAAAAATCCAGCACAGTGCTGGAAAAACATTCTTTGGGCAGATGAAATCAAGATCAACCTCTACCAGAATGATGGCAAGAAAAAAGTATGGAGAAGGCGGGGAACAGCTCATGATCCAAAGTATATCACATCATCTGTAAAACACAGCGGGGGCAGTGTGATGGCTTGGGCGTGCATGGCTGCCAGTGGCACTGGGACACTAGTGTTTATTGATGATGCACACGCAGGACAGAAGCAGCCGAATGAATTCTGAGGTCTTCAGAGACATACTGTCTGCTCAAATCCAGCTACGTGCAGTCAAATTGATTGGGTGGCATTTTATAATACAGATGGACAATGACCCAAAACATACAGCCAAAGAAACTCCGGAGTTTATTAAAGCAAAGAAGTAGAATATTCTTGAATGGCCAAGTCAGTCACCTGATCTTAACGCAGGTGAGCATGCATTTCACTTGTTGAAGACTAAACTTCAGACAGAAAGGCCCACAAACAAACCGCAACTGAAAGCCGCTGCAGTAAAGGCCTGGCACAGCATTAAAAAGGAGGAAACCCAGCATGTGATGTCGTCCATGAGTTCGAGACTTCAGACTGTCATTGTCAGCAAAGGGTTTTCAACCATGTATTAGCAATGAACATTTTATTTTGATTTACTTCATTTGTCCAATTACTTTTGAGCCCCTGAAATAAAGGGATTGTGTTTAAAAATGTTTTAGTTCCTCACATTTATATGCAGTCTTTTTGTTCAACCTGTTGAATTAAAGCTGAAAGTCTGCACTTCACCTGCCTCTGAGTTGTTTCATTTAAAATTCATTGTGGTAATGCACGAACTAAAATTAGAAAAAAGTTCTCTCTGTCCAAATATTTATAGACCTAAGTGTAGTTGGACTAATGCCTCACCAATAACAGCACTGGGATGGGGTTACCATCCAATCAGGTGATGGGATTAGTAGCTCAGGTACAGTTACTTAAGTACCTGTCCTCCTCAGCTTTGTGTGACAGAGGTTAATTTGTGGTCAAATGGCGACCACACACAGACACACACAATGTGTAACACAATATGCCCAAATGTGCAGGAAGCTTTTCTTCTCTTACACTCTTATTTGTGTGATGATGATGGGGAATCCCACCAACCTGTTAGTTTTTTAACACTTAGCTGATTAGAAAAAGAAAAGTGCATGGAAATGATTAATTACCAGGGTCTTTAATATAATGCTCTGGTATTACTACAAAAGAGCAGACAAGTTCTTCAATACATATAGACAAGAAATGCTACTAAACAAAATATGTGAAGGTTTTATGCTGTTTGAAGCTCTTGGTGCTATTTGTGATGTTGGAATTGTAAAATATATTTCATGGAAATTTACTATAATGATATTTCTGACTATATAAAAAAAAATGAACTGTGCTTTATTGGTGAGTGCTGCTTGTATTTATTCACACAAACAAAACAAAGTACATATTCCATCCTGTTCTAATAGCCTACTGTTTTTAAAGACAGACTACGTATTTGTGCACATTTATTGCATAAAGCTGCAAACTGCAAAAGTAGCCTAGGTAATTTTTTTTCCCTTTAGATTTTAGCACTTTAGTTTAAAGGTGAATGAGGTTTGTTGTTTCCAGCTGTAGCAGGAGTTTTATTGCATATTTTTCAAAGTACTGTGCTTTGTTGGAGGTTGTTTAGTACCTAAAAGCTCCCTTTTTAGGTATTAAATCTTCATGAGAGGCTGACACGGGAGCTCTCGCTCTCAGACATGTGCGGGCTTGTCTTGTAGTTATGCACACTAGTAAAAATACTTTGCAATACCATTGATGTTGTGATCTGGCTCTTTGATAAAATCACATTAAAAACAACCCTTGTTGAAATTATCTGGCAAATATTTTGGCTTTTGGTTCGAAAATGTCAGTAAAAGTCGAAGTCGATGGATTGTCAAGTTGTTGAAATCACAGACAAAAACATGGCTGATGATAATAATAATAATGATAATAATACTAATAATAATCATATTGCATATTAAGTATTTGCTAATGTTTCCTTTGTTATGGGCTCTGTTAATTTCTGTTCATGTAACGTGACCTAAAAAGGTGTAATGAGTTAATAGCAGTAAAACTGATAGCAAGTTGGGTAAAGCAGATTTTATTTATTATGCACTACAGACTCTTAATGCATTGTTTTAATGCTCATAGCAATTACAACATCAGACATCCAACTTAGGAATGTGAACCATCCAAGCAGCGTTTTAATGCACAGTACAGACAGGGAACTGTTAACTTAGATTTTTCCTTCTAGCACCTTTCTCCAATTAAACCACAGCTTGTTGAATTTATTCTTCCTTTTGGTGAAATATAACAAACACAATATTGTTTGTTCAGCCAGGAACTGAACTGGAACTCAAATGTTATCGATTTACTCTCAATGAAAAAGCCACAGTTTGAAAATGCATTTTCCCCAAATGTTAAAATATTATTTTAAATTAAATAATCATCACTATAGTTGTTGCTATTTCTTTTTCTGATCACTCATTCAACAGTTTTTTCATGGGCACGTGATAGTTTTGCAACACGTTAGCTTGTAAAAGCAAAGTGCTCGTTCTCTGTCTACATCCTAAAATTCTTCCTTCTCGCTGTGCAACAATTTACCCTCGTTCCACTTTTTTTTTTGTGTACAATTGTGCTCCAGATTCTCCTGGAGACCTGTAATGGCACAAAAGCACAACAAAGACTCAGGAAGTGATTAGTGGCTTAACGAGGAGGAGGCTTTGGTGGGAGTTTGGGGGCTGTATGGCCATGGGTGAGGGGGTTAGAGTTTCGGGGCTTAAGAGGTCAGTGGAGAGGTTAATTAGGAGCACGGCTTTTGTTTATGAGGGGATAAGGAGTTGCAAAGGAGATTCTCTTTGTCTCCTCATAGTGTTTCTCCAGCCACCCTGGAAGTGTCATCCACCCGGTTTTAGCCACCTCTGCTTTCCCTCCTCCTCCCCTCACCCCTGATAATTACCCTGCAGCTCAGTGGAGGTGCAGCTGAATTAATATGATCGTCTCCGTTATAACACACTCCCTTCCTCATCACACACACACATTTTGAGTATCTTTCCTCAAGTATGTTTGGCATGTCCTTCCTGCTTCCACAGAAGAATGTTTTTTCAACTTGGAGGAGCTCTGGTCGTGACTGTCGCTCAGAACCTGTTGTGTGAGTCCATTGTTCTGCTGTTACAACACAGATAAAACCGTCTGCAAACAAAAGCATCCACAGACTCGAGCTCGAGTCGAGTAGAATGAGTGAGTCCACATGATGAGTGCGTGTCTGTGAAGACGAGTAAACAGAACTGACAGCTTTCTTGGCCAAAACTTTTACACCACTTTTATTATGTCTTAACCTGTGCATTAAGTGCATTTAGAAATCAGACAATAGTTGACAAGCTGATGTGATCACCACAAAATAGTCACAGATGATTGCAAGACATCCTCTGCAATACATCTGTGTAACTGAAGAAGAGAAAATAGCCTTAAAGAGGGCCAGAAACAAAACGGGAATGATGTATTTATTCAGTGCTTTGAAATGACTGTGTGTGTGTGCATCATTATTATTCAAATTTAATAATGTCTAAGTTTATTTTATCAAATCCCTAATTAGCCATCCCTTCCTGTCTGCTATTTCCACTGATGAGTCTTCTTCTACTTCACTGCCAGTTCGTTAACTTCTGTTTAATTTACTCGTTTATTTTGGGAATCTTCACCTCGAGGTGTCGTGAAATACAGGTGGGGAAATCTGACTGGAGCACCTGCATGTTTGAATAAAAGTAATGATATTACTCCCCTCAGTGTGCTTTAGAGGAGAATCTTGTTCCATTTAAACTGCATGGAGTTACATTACCTAACACCGTTGTGATTGAATGCAAATTTTGTTTTTTGGCCTTTTGTGTCTAACCTAAGTGGAGGGTGGCCGAAAAATCATGTGGTGTTTCACCTAACTGGAGCTCGTATTCACCTATTTTGAATGATTGTGGTCTTGTAACTCGTAAGCACCTCATCACTGCTGACCATGACCAGTGTTATCCAGAGCTGCAGACTGTGTTAAAGACCTGTGCTGTAGCAGACACTCATCGCTCAAGGTTTTGTGGAAGACTGGAGGGAACAGGAGAACCATTATCGAGTTATTTTATAACTCGATAATGGTTGGCAGTGAATTTTCCTCAAACAGACATCTCTGACCTCAACACTTCCTATTGATAGGGATGCTGTTTGGGAGATGGCTAAACAGTGCTCCAGGAATGCTGACCATCAACAAATACACTTAAATTTTATATGTAGAATTTTATAGTATGAAGCTTAAGTCCGAATGAAATTGTACACCAGGGATATCTCACTCATTTTACATCATGGGCCACATACATCCCACTTTGATCTTAAGTGGGCCAGACCAGAGAAACTCCTGTTTCTGTCAGTGTAAAGTTGTTTAACTGCACATTGAATCTCTGGAATAAGAAAAAGAAGTGCAGTTTCAGCAGTATGTCTCAGTTTTCTACACATGATAAAGAATGCTGCTGCAGTTAATGAAAGAAATCTGTCAGTACAATTCTTTGGGCTTTAATTGTAAAATATTATTGTTCAAAATTACGCAAAAACATTTGGTAGCCCATTGCCCAATCTGTCCTGTAATTATAAGATGAAAGTTTTTGTTAATTCAAAGAAAATGTTGTGTTTTATTTATTTATTTTACTGTGGGCATTTTGTAAAAAAAAAAAAACTATTGTAGTGAAAAAACAGGAACTTTCCCATCATTTAATTCTTTATCTGTTATTTCATTACTTTGGTGCAGTACTGTGGGAGAGTTCTTTGTCAATATTACAAGCTGTAAAATAAATGAAAATGCATTTAAAAGTCCAAAATGTTTGCCCTGCTTTGCAGTTTCCAAAAGATGTCCAGTAGGCTGGATTGAAGTCTTTGCTAGGCCTATTCTGGCCCCCGAACCTTATGTTTGACACCCCTCTGGTACAACCTTTTATCACATTTTGTGGGAATGTGCTGGAGAATGGTTAAAGACAATCTGTCTGTGATGTTACACATTTCCGTTCTTTGTTTGGTCCATATCTATCTTCATTTTAAACTGCATAAAGCCCAGAAATATGCCCCTTTAGCTGCCTTGAAGGCTGCTAAGAAGCTGGATGCCACCACAGACGATATAAAAGACTAAGATAGCTAGCATGCTGTCACTTGGCTTGTGAAGCCTCAAGACGTGCCGATGCGACAAGGAGGGGTGAGTCTGATAGTAAAACCACTTGCTCATTGGCTAATGACTTGTGAGTGAAAAGTACTTAGCCAATGAGTAAGAAGGAAATAGCATGGCTAGTCCTCATTTATGAACCTTCTTTTAATATGACCCAATATGAGCAACTCAGTCCTTGAACTCAGCAGGAAAGGTCAAGAAAGAAAGCCATATTCCCAAAGACTTCTATAGGGCCAGATGTCTTTTTGCAACCTCACCTATCGCCATCTGGTGGCCTTCAGATAGAAGTAGGTTTAAGGCACTACCACTCTGGCTTTGTTTTTTCCAACCGGGATTTTATGTCCACCACAGTGGAAACACCATTACTTTTGTTGACGCTGCTTATCCTCAGCTGTCCAGAGCTGGTATCAACAGGGCAAAAGAGAAATGGAGGCCCAAGCAGTGGAAGATCTTAAAAGCTTATTGAACTTTCTCCTTGTCTAGTTCTCTCTTTCGCTTTTTTCCCTCTTCTTCTGATTCCCGTGGGTTCTTTGTTTGCATAATCTTTGCAGTGCTCCATGGTTTCACTGAATACATGCATACAAAAAACTGATCACAAAAAATATTGATCGTTTATTGTGCAACTAGCTGAAAGTGAATGAAACATTTTTTTCATTTTGTCCTCATCCTTTCACTGTAGGAAATGAGGCTTTCCTGAATGTGAAAAACATTAAGGGGGAAATGTGTTCCATAGAAAAAAGAAAGATAAAAATAAAAAACTGCTACCTGGCACAACATCATATAAATTGTCGAGAAATGTTCATATTTTTAATTAAATTGTTTACTAATGATAAACTGCAGCACTTCCTGGACACTGTGTCCAGCAGACTGCCACAAGGACAGATGCAGGAGATCTGTGATACATCGTGCAATTGCACGTTACAATGCAGCACATCTGTCTAACAGATTAGCTGTTTTAATTCTGTCATGTTGAACTTACTGTATTTTTTTCTTCTGTTCTACTTATTTAACATTTCTACAAAATATTGCTATTAATCTCTACTTTGTGAACAGTCCATTGGTTTCTGAACATAAAACTCACTGCAGCACAAAAACAATTCTTTTAAACTGATTTTTAGTTTTCGTGTTATTATTTTCCTCAGAGTAATCAATTCTGCTCCTAGTTAGCTAACATAAACTAATGTAAGTCTGTTAGCCGCAACCAACCACATGAAGTCACTTTCTGTGTTGACAGAAGACGGCTCTGCACACGTTCTCAAAACTTAAACTTTAAGCACTTATTTCTTAAATTAGCTTTTACATGTTTAGTGTTTCATGTCCTCTTTAACTTCTGGTGTTAGAGAACTTCAAGGTTTAAATGACCACCCTGGTGATCTCAGTAAAATCAGTTTCAAATCCCATTATGTCGAAATGTCTTGCATACAGTTTATATGATGGATTAATTTAAATTTGAATATATGTATATATTTCACAGCCCTTCCTCTATTGTTTCCTTGATGTTTTACATTAAATTCTTTAATATGTATAAAATATTTGGGATTATTTATTATTTTAGGCTTACTTGATTTGATTTAGGGATTAACCAGAACCATATGTGTCGCTCAGGGTGAAAAAGTGGCACACAACCCCTCACATCACAGTGCAGGGACATCTGTCTGTTTGGGTAATTGGCATTAACCCTTTTAAGCCGACTGACACCATTTTTTTTAATTTTTTTTTGCAGCCCACACATCTGCATGGGGTTATTTGGAGGGTGTTTCTCTGTGACAGAACAGTGTAAGAAGGTGTGCAGCAAAGATATAAAAGATTGTTTTTGTTGTTTCGATCAAGCACTTTAGCTTGTGTATGCACATACAAGAGGATGTTCCACTCATTTACACTAGTTTACTGGACTCTGACCATCTTGATTAACCCCAAACTTAACTCTAGCCTTAAACTTTAGCATTGCATGCTAAAATATAATGCTCTCCACTGCAGCAATTTGCTTTACTGTCCTAAAAAGGGAGTAAAATCAACACAGTATGACAGTGTAAACAGTTTTATGTGCTCATACCTAAAAGAATACAAGCACAAACATATACAGAAGAGCAAAAGTTGCCACACTTCAAAGCATATGGCCCAGGGCAGCTGAAATGTGTTAATGTTGATTGAATAAACTGCTCCATTACACTAATGTTAGCAGGCTGCATAGGCCTGATGCTAATCCAAGGTAAGAGAATGGAGATGGAGCAGCTTATCTCTAAACTCATGGATATTGGAAAATGATTAGAAAAGTGATTAGAGTGGAGGGAGACCACTTAGAGAAACATACGCTTTCAGGTTCTGATGTTGTTCCCAATCACAACAGGACGCTATGCATTACTGCTATTGATGATGCAAGCAGCTTACTGCCAGGAGCAGAGAGGTTATGAGACTGAGGTGATAGGTGTTTATTGCAGTTTTCAACATAATCACCATGAAAAGTCAGAATTACAGTGCACCACATACCACCAGGACTTTGCTTTTAGTTCTTCTGCCTTCTGCCATCAGAGCCATGCAGTGTTTCCCTCAGTACAAAGAAATTCAGAAGCACTGAAAACTTTAGGATACTATTTATTTATTTATTTTACTCTTGCACAACTGGCGTGGAGCACCCATAATTTCGTTGTACATGTACAATGACAATAAAGGACTATTCTTCTTCTTCTGTTCACACTGACAGATTTAAAAAAAAATATGCTGGTTTTGTTTTTGCACTGCAGCCTCAGTCTACAGGGGAAAAACAGAATGAACTGTCCACATTAGAAATGCAACCGAAGAGACTTCATCTGTCCAGCTAGTGCGTATAAAGCCAGAGATCATCCAGCTGTGTTTGATTGACAGTGGTGCCATGACAACCCCGCATCAGCTCCCGGGTGTCCAATGAGGAGTCAGAATCAGTGTCCCTCCCTGACACCCAGGTGAGTTTAAAAATCAGACTTAAGCAGATTTCTGTCAGATGGTTCACGGAACGCATTCCGCCTCCTTTTTGGCTTCAGTCTGCAAGGCAGATGGTTTTCAGGTCTCCCCTCGACTTTTTCTCAGCCTCCCGCCTCCTCCTGCCGCACTTTGCGGACGGGTCCCCTGTCCTGGCTCGCTCTCAGTCCCCGGATGACTCTTCCGGGGCTTGCGCTCCCGTTGCCCTCCCGGGACTGTGTTTCTCTGCTGCGCAGATCGCCAGCGTGTGCGAAACCCTGGAGGAGACCGGAGACATCGAGCGGCTGGCCCGCTTCCTCTGGTCACTCCCGGTGACCTCGGACGGCCGCGACTCTATTTCTGAACACGAATCCGTGCAGCGGGCTCGCGCTGTGGTAGCCTTCCACACGGGAAGTTTCCGAGAGCTTTATCACATCCTGGAGACTCACCGCTTCACGCGCGCCTCCCACGGTAAATTGCAGGCAATGTGGCTCGAAGCGCACTACCGGGAAGCAGAAAAGCTCCGCGGGCGGCCGCTCGGACCCGTGGACAAGTACCGCGTGAGGAAGAAGTTCCCGTTACCCAGGACCATCTGGGACGGAGAGCAGAAGACACATTGCTTCAAAGAGCGCACCAGGGGCCTGCTGAGAGAGTGGTACCTGCAGGATCCGTACCCTAATCCGGGCAAGAAGCGGGAGCTGGCACACGCCACTGGACTGACACCGACCCAAGTAGGGAACTGGTTCAAAAACCGCAGACAGAGAGACAGGGCGGCAGCAGCAAAAAACAGGTCAGTAGATTTGACTAGAAATAGGCTGTGCCCTTGGAAGGTGCATTGAGGTTTGTTTGTCTGTTTTGTTTTGTTTTGGTTATTTTGTTTTAAATAAATGCACGACCGCATTTGGAGATTTTTTTTAGTGTCAAGTTACCGTAACTATATCAAATTTCAGTTCAGTTTTATTTAAATTTATTTATCTATCAAATCACAACAACAGTACGATGAGACTCTGCTGTTCATACTTACTATTCAGTTGGGCAGTACTCTAGCTAAGGGTGTGTAAAAAGGCCATTCATGCGTAAAAGCGCACGCCCATGCAGCTTGTAGGTTTTCGTTTTCCAGTTGCATGGTCGGTCTTTCTTAACCTTTCTGTCACTACAATTTACTTCAGGGTCAGTGTGCGGGTCAATCACCGTGTTGATGAAGGCCAAGCAAGGCATGCACGAATGGGGGCAAATTGCTCACCATGCAAGGATAGACTCCAGTTTGACAGGGACGGAGATGGGATTAATTTAGTTCATAGGCTGAATTTAATTTCAGTTTTAGTTATAAGTTTTATGTTCTACTTTACCTGAGCTGATAAAATGTCTTTTTTCCCCCTTCAGTAACAGGTTACAGCACCACCACATGTGCTCCGACAGAGCGCGTGCACTAAGCAGAGGAGGCTGTAGTCCAGACGGGAGCACAGAGCGCGCGGATGGAGAAACTCTGCTCTCAGTAACGGACAGTGACTCCGACTTGGACGTCTGACACTTTTAAAAGTGAAATAAACATTTAGGCTCTGCCGTGGGTCAACAGTGAGGAGAATGCGTGTGGACAAACGCTGGTCAGTGTGTGCGCTGCAATAAATTCGGGGTATAAAACGCAATATTATCCCAACCGAATACACAGGCGAAGGTTACGTGAAACTTTTCAGGGTGTTTTTTTCTTCTTCTTCTTCTGGTTTTTGGTGGTCTTCAGGTACAAATTTTGAATTTTAACCACCGTTTTCATTTTAACTGCATCACTGGAGGGTGAGATGTACATCTGCTGACCCAGTTTGCCATGAACTTAATTAAACAGGCATCAAACAGTGCACTCCTGTTGGACTTTAAACCCAGGGACCCCCAAAGAGAAGACTGAATACTGACAGTGAGCCAATCACTTTCATTTTCTCTCATTTTCTCTAAGTATGTGTCAATTAAAAAAAAAAAAAAATCAGTCTAGTCCTTTAGAGGCTTAAGGTGGACTCCTAAATGTTTACTGTAGAATCAGTCAGCACCACTGAATTCCGCCCGGCTCCCTGTCTGTTTGTATTTTAATAACCGTTTTTTGTCAACTTGTCACTTTTCCGTTATTTAAAAATTACTGTGTAGCCGTGTTCCGTCAACTTGATGTTCATTTTAATGCTGAATAAATGTTTTTTGGTATTTTATAGAAATAAAGTTATTTATTATATCACTGTTATGAAGACTTTTGTAGTGATCCGGCAGCAAATACCTGTCATATAAACAGTTAACAGAAAAAAACACAATGTATGATCACAATTTATGATTACAGTAAATACAAAGTATTTACTGCAAATGATTCGCATGCGATTTCAGCCTAAAAGTGTTCATAAAGGGTTACCTAAAAGGATTTATCAAAGCTATATAAGCTTTGTTGTTTTTTGATTGATCCAAAACCCAAAAGAAGGGGGGAAAACATATATATATATGTAGAATTGCAAATAAAAAACTTTGCTTAAATAAACTCAAACGATTCCTCTTTTCAACCAGTTAAGTACTAAAACCGTGCAGAATACGTTTAGTAATCGTGTTGGATTTTCCGTAAGTATTCATTTATTTTTTGCCTACTTTTGCGATCACTATCTTTAAATTGACTTTCCCGCAAAATGCCCACAGTTCCGGTTCACACAGTGGCCTTTTTCTGTATGCCAAACATTTTTATACACCTGTATACATGCAAAATACACCTACATATGTGTATAGATATTATTTAAATACTCTCCCTTTCTGGAAACGCTATTTAACAAAGTAAATACACACCGGCGCCACCTAGTGGTAACATTAAATTCAATTTGCGTTTATACCCGTTTATGTAAGTCTAATGTGTTAAAGCTCAAACTACGCAGTAGTTGACACAAAACTTCAATAGTGATTCACCGACTGTACAGTAATATAACGGGACCTTTTTTTCATAAACACCACTACTGCCTTTATTTATTTTGGGGGGTTTTAATGCCTTCTTTACTTTTTAAGTAAAAAAAAAAAAGAAAGAAAGAAAGAAAAAAGAGAGAGAGAGACTTTTAATTCTAATGTGCCACATGTCTATATATTTTTTTAAACCATCATCTCTAACTTTAGTCTGGCTCCACCACTTGGGAAGTATTTCTGAGACAACTGACTCATGTTTCTTGGCATTTATCTTCTTTCGGCATGAGTCATTACAACTACCCACTTTCCTGCAAAGGGCGAGAAGAAAAGAATAGCATTTTGCTTTAGCATACTTCTGAAAACATCAATAGTTTTCCAGCACAGACGACTTCCTTCTTCTTCCTGACCATTGCAAAATGGCAACGGTCTCCGAGCTGCACTTGAACACAGCGTTCAGTGACATCACGACTGATAGCGTCATCCTTTCCGGTGATACGTTTCTTGCACCAGCAGGTGGCGCAGCTGGACAGGCCTGATCATAAACTGCATAGGCATTAATAAACAGTCTCTGATGATATGATGATATGATGACATTTTACTCATCATTCTATTTAATCTACTAGATCCTAATTTGATATCTAAATATATAAATTATACGTTATTTTAGACAGGAGACGCAGCTGGAGGTAGCAGAGCGGAGGGTTTTCACTGGACAGAACTAGAAATGAGTATGTCAGAGGGACAGCTCAGATCGAGTGGTTTAGAGACAAAGTTTACAGAGGTAAGCTTGGGAGAGTTTGGACATGTGAAGAGGAGGGATGGTGGATATATTGGGCAAAGGGTGTAGAAAATGGAGCTGCCAGACAGGCCACAGAGAAGGTTAATGGAAGTAGTGAAGGAGGACACGCAGAGGGTTGGTGTGACAAACAAGGATACTAGGCATAGGATACGATAGAGGCCACTGTGGCCTAAACCCTAAAGCGAGTATCCAAAAGAAGAAGAACAAGATGATGATTTTAGGGTATAAATGAGGGCTTACTGATCTCACTGAAATTGAGCATCTAAGCTTTTGGTGTTTTAAATATATTTGCTTTCAGATGACTTTTTGCTTGTAATAAGACCTGGGTACCTCTTCCACCACTGGCTGTATGGTTAAGATACTCAGATTCCTCCATAGGAAAAAAATAAGAAAAAAGACATGGCCAAGAGGCTCATTGTGAAGATGTGTTTGTTATGTTTTCAGTAGCTGTAATTGTAAGAATTATATTTCAATTCCAAACCAACAAAGGAATAAACAAAAAGCACTTTTAGAGGAGAAGAAATTATGACGTTTGATTATTGTTTTGCTCTTGTTTAAGGACCAGTGGAGTCAGACAGAAGGGGGAAACTGGAGTTTTAGCAGATACCTTGCAGTTATAAGTTCCAGTATGTGTATGCTGCTTGAGCGAGTGCACAAGAGGTCAGGGCTTCACTAACATCCAGAAGATTTATGACACCTCATCCAGATACACACTGCAGGACCAAATGACAGGCCACAGAAACATTCATACCAATCTACCTTCTGCTGCATTGTTAACATATATATTTGTATGTTCATATTTTCTGGTAAGTGAAAAACCACTATAACTGTGTACGGTTTTATGTAAGTCTCAACGAGATCTTATGATGCTTACATCACAGTGAAGATGAGTTCAGAAGAACTGATATGTGCAGTAAAAACAGCGCTATGCTTGTGGTATAGTTTTAAATAAAGTTTAGAACAACATAAGTAATGAATATATATCTAAATTTGATTGTTTCAAGTACTGGCATGTCTTGGAACATTTCTGAAACTCACTGCTGATTTGAACACCAGGCAAACATCTGTTATAGTCTCATAGAAATAGCCAGTATTACTGTAGTAACTTTATAAGATACTAAGATACAATTCCAGCAACCTGAAAACGTGTAGATGGCTTCTTGCTTTCAGAGCTCTTTCTTGTGAGAAGAAATGTGAAAACAGAGGTTCTGGAGCATTTTCATGTAATATTTTGGAACTTCTATTTGGACAAAGAAAATATAGAAAATTTGGACGAATATGATAATTTTATAAAAATGAGCAATTTATTGAAAAATATAATTAAATGTAATTTTTTATTATCACATGAAATTTAAAAATATGTTTTTTTATAAGGAGGCTTTACCTCCTCCCTGTATATGGAGATAAAAATCCACCCAAGGGCATCACTTTTATAGTCTGTTAAAATTGAATCAATCACCATATCTAGTTACTTGAAGTTATTTGGTTTCTATTGTTAGTAGAACTCCATAATACAGCCCTCAAATATGATGAAATTTCTGAACATTTATATGTAAATGTGCTGAATTTAGGGTTGTTAAATTCATAAGTACAGCAGAACAAGAGAGTAGAAATTTGCAGTTTTTAAGGGACAGGAGAAAAAAAAAAAACCCCAGAGTCTAACTATTTTTTGATGAACCAATAACTGTTTGCTTTAAGGTAAGAATGGGATAGGGTACTCTAAAATAGAGCCAAAACCCCTATAAAAGTAATAGTTGATTATACAATAAGAAGGGCTCATTGGATTACTCTACAATATAGCCTGGAGCCCTATTATTATGGGGTAATTACAATGTAAGAAGAGAAGGTTAGACTACTCTAAAAGGCAGCCTGGACCCCTAATAGTAGTATGTAATTACAAAAATAAGACAGGATCTTTAGGGTAATCTATTATACAGCCTTCACCCCTAGTAATAAGGTTTGATTACAAAAGAAGAAGGGATTTAGGATGTTTAGGATCTTCAGGATAAATGGAAGGCTGGGATATATTTATAATACAGCCTGAAGCTCTATTAGTATGTATTGTATCTTGAAGCATATTAGACTGCTCTAAAATACAGCCTAGAAACCTATTAATGTGTAATTACAAAATAAGAAGGGCTCTTCGGGATACTCTATAATATAATGAACTCTGGAACACTTTATAATACAGACTGTAGCTCTGTTAGTATCTACAATGGAAGAAGGGATGCTTAGATTACTGTAAAAGGCAGCCTGGAACCCTAATTAAATACAAAGGGGTTGAAATCCTCTATAATAAAGCCTAACCCCAGGAATACAACAGACATGGTTCCGGCTTTTCATCACCGCTGGAGCCGACTGCACCTGCTCAAGACAATGCTTGTAATTCTACCAGACGTACCACGAGTGTCCAAGCGGCTCTCTGCTCCACATTGCTTAAAATAGGCCTGGTCTGTTTTTTCTCTGTCTGTCTGTCTCTCTCCCGCTCTCTCTCTTTTTAGGAAGACATCATGTCAATCTGCACAGAGCAGATGAGAAGGACAGAAAGTCTGACAGAGAAACGGCACGGACAGTGTCGTAACTTTTCAATTCTCCCGGTGAAACCATCAAAGCTCGCAAACAACGAAATAAAATATCTGTAAAAAGAAGTTGGGATACTCTATAAAAAAAGCTTTATTTCTTAAAAATGTTTATAGTTAAAATGATTTAATCTTAAAAACAACAAACAACTGTTGATTATGACTCTTTTTTCTTCTTCTTTTTTTTAGGTATCATTGGGAATCAGTAGTATTTTAAGATCCTGAAAATCACATCCTATATTCAGGATGCGGTAAAACGCGGGCTATATTATAAAGTGCTGCCACCAGATTTACTCAACAATATCAGGCCTGTCTCTTCAGACTCTCTAACTGTGCGTGAGGCTGTCTGTGGTCATGCATGAGGACTGATGGGCTCTGTGGGCTGTCTGGCCATAACACGCGCGTTCACACATACACATTACTCCACGCCTGCGGGTGAATTCCATCGCCCCTCTTTTAAAACACCTCTTCCAGCTGAGCACACACACATACACACACAGACGCATATGTCTGCACGCACGCACGCACGCGCGCACAGATTCTCTCTGTCTTTCTTTTCTCTCATCCGGCGCAGAAGCCCGGCAACGCGGGTGACGCGTTTTGCGCATTTCCTGCAGCTCGCGCTCACTCACAGATTCAGGAGCGAGGGGACGGGAAGCGAGGGGAGCGCGCAGAGAGCGAAAGGAGAAAAAAAAAGCGAAACGGGAGCCGAACACTGGGATGTGTTTGGGGTGCTCGTGAACCCCCCAAAAAAACCTGCATTTGGGGGGGG
>VUQG01002758.1:45002-72995 GCA_015106755.1 Etia nguti
AAGAGAAAAGAGGGGGGGGGGGGGGGGGTGGGGGGGGGGGGGGTTTTTGTGGGGGGGGGGGGGGGGTTTCAGGGGGTAAGAAGAGGGAGGAAAAAAAGCCAGAAAAGCAGTGTTTTGGTTCTTTTAGAAGGAAGAGTGATTCAAACTCAAGGCCTTCAAACGTAGACAGACTTAAAGGGTTCCCTTGTGCTGCGTGCCCACTCTTCAAGGGAAATTCCACTTTACTCACCAGCATAATTATGCCGATGATGTATTCAGGTAGTCGGTGAGACACGACATTACAGCATCAACCGTTGGGCTCTGTAAATCAAGCCTCAGGCAGGTTTGGACAAGTTTTACTGAGTAACAAAACAGTAATTAATCATTCGTCACAAAATAGGGTTGCTGTTTAGATCATCACCGGTGTAATGTACCGTTTAGGACACACAGATTAGTTACACCGCCATTTATGTACGTGTTTTCTATTCGTTATAGCAGCTATGTTTATTCTTTCGTGACTGAAATGTATCACTTCGATATGTTTGAAAATGTTAAATCTGTCAGTGGGATTGACTCACCTCAAGTGGCCATTAAAGGAACTGCAGTTTTTTTTCAGCCCTGCAAGGTTGGTGGTTTTACTTCACATACACTGCAGAGGAAAAACTGTTGCTTTCTCCATTATTACAGTATTGACTGTAGCCAGTATGTTCAAATTATTTTTTTGTAGCATTTGCTGTTATTTGTAAGGATACTGACTTTTTAGTATAACAATTTACAGATATTACAAGTAGTTATTTTATATCCAAACATTTTACTGGAAGACAAGTAAAAGAAAGACACCTGACTGACATACTTAGTGCTCACTTCTTCTATGGTTACAAGGCTTTGAAAGGCTTATTGTCACTATATGTATTAATTAGTAAATTATCATATGAGTAAATTAAATGGAATTTGGGGCATTTTGATGAGGAAATGTGTTTTTAACTGCACTTAGGTCGGCTTATTAAGTTTGTTTGTTACAAATAATGTATGTTTTTTTTTCATTCTTGTTATTTTATTATGTTGTGAAACCTCTTTTAAATACCACTACCAGTAGTGTCAGGACCAAATGTATATATTCATATAAGCATGTATTTTTGAGAATGTTGTGGTTTCACAGTATAGTGAGTTTGTATATAGATTTAGGGTGGCTTTCTTTTTTTTAACAGAAGAAAAAATAGAACTAGAACACGCTTTCTTTTTATTCTAACAACGAAGTAAAACAGTATACAAAAAAATGAGACCATGGAATTCTTATTCTATAAAATAATTCACTCTGAGGCTCTTACATATTTGTGGCAGAGGTTTAGAGTCAAGGGGTGTACGCACAGGAAATAATTCACAGCGATGTGGTGAGCAGACACCAAGCGATGACGGGCAAAATAACCACCGCGGATATGTTTCTCAATTGAATTAAACAAATACCAACGAGAGTGAAGGATATTGTAGAATCGTGTACAGCGGGGTGGCGGATACGTTAGCAGTTGCTTAGGTAATTAGAGATTACCTAGGCAACCAGAAGCTTGAATTACCGTTAGCGATTGACCGTTATTGCAAAGCAATGTGCAGAGAGCAAATACTTACATTTAGTAAGTTACTAAAAAAGCTTACAGCTCAGTTTACGGTGTTAGGTTTCAGAATGGTTTCCACTGGGACTCATTCTTCCAAAAACTTTTCCACCAAAGCGATTCTGTCTCCAGGTAAAAACTCCAGGTAGTTTTGAGCAACAAGTTACCATCACCTTGTTTCCTGCTGTATTGGCCCCGCTCACAGTTAAAGTCCAGCTGAGAAATGGTGGAAAGTGAGCCTCATTTTCTTTAAGTCACAAAGGCTTCCAGACAGCAGACACAGCTCTGCTATTGGTTGAAAGTTACTTTGGATCTGTTCTTTTAAACCTCCACCTCTCCTCACTGTCTCCCAGCTTTCACTTTATTAATGTTACAAGCTGTTTATGTTTGACAGATTATTTTGTACTATGATGTTTTGCCCTTATGATGGTTGTGCATTATGTCTTTTTTTTTGCAGCAGCAGCAGCAGTGTTTTTATTACATTTTAACACAATACAACCATAAATCAGAACATCTTATACGTTTAAAGAATAATCAAGCTGTACTGCCAGAACAGTAAAAAGTAAAGGAAAACACACACACACACGCACACACACACACACACACACACACACACACACACACAGAAAGGGGATGCTTCTGTTTTGCAGCTTCACAAAACAAAAAGAGAAAAGAAGAGCGGAGGGAAACGTCCTATTCAAATTCTCGACAAGAAGGGTGATGAAGGGCGTCCATATATTCTCAAAGGTCTGGTCAACAACATTTGTTTTATCTATTGGTTGGTGCTCAGTCTGTGACTGGACTTCCATAACAATGCAGTGCTTTTTTTTGCAATAGTCAAACTAAAAATTGATCATTTTTACTTACAATTATGTTTTTTTCTGATACAGTCTCAACAGGTAACATTTCAGATCCAACAAGCGCCATTTAATGATCGTTTTTTCTGTAATGATCCTTTAAATTCTGTACACTTCATAAAATTATCTGATATTATTTTTTATTATATTTATTCAATAGTTGTGGATTATTAATTGTGGTTTTATGTTGTTGTATTTAATTCTAATAACAACAAGGAGTGAGTGTGCACAGTTGCAGGCTGTAATATTCAAGTCAGGCTGGCTATTATTACCACCAGCTTATCGCTTCCTTAGTAATTAAAAAAAAAAAATAGCTTCAGGTAGTGTTTTTTAAAAAAAAAGCAAGTTTTCAGTTGACAGAGAAAACAGAGTTGGTGCAAAGGTAGCAAGATGAGTCTGAGGAGAGGGAAAACAATGGTGATGACTGAGAGAGGACAGGAGATGAGGCGTGGAAGTAAGCTCTGTGTACATGTAAACATGTCAGGCTGGAGGGCGAGAAATGCGAGGCTGCTAGAAGCTTCTGAGACGTGATGACCACACAGTGTAACGTTTCCTCGCTGGGACACGGGCCACGTCAGATGTCAGCCAGCCACTGTTTGACACTTGGCTTCGGCACAGATACACTCACATGCTCCAACACGGCAGTCGGGATTAAAGACTGAAGAGCTACAACTGGAGACCGGCCAACATCCGTTTAAAAGATGGTTTAACATGTTTTGTAGGCTCTGTTAATGCCTGGCAGAATTTATTGCATTACTTATTTCTAAACATTCTTAAACAAGTGACAAATTTAGATGGTGTAAAGTTTCTGAATTTGTTATATTAGTGTAAATATTGAATTTATAACCATTTTATGTCTGTGACAGAATTTCACACGGGTTGTAAATTGAAAATGTATCGATTGCACAGATGTGGAGAAAAACATCATCATTTCATAATTTGCCACTTTTTTGCAGCAACATAAATCAAGCTTTGGCTACAACTTATGTTGTGTATGATATCAGAGTCAAGCGTGTTAACCCACAGAAGGAATTTGACTTACTCTCAAAAAGCTTAGACACAAATGGTCACCATGTAGCCACAGAAGACCAAAAAAAGTTTGGCTGTATATACAGTTCTTTCCACAGATTTTAAATCTAGTTGTGCCAAGTATTGCAAATGTGTTAGTCTGTGTGCAAATATCGCAGATATATGTGGTATTCAGTTTGTGCACAAAATATCACAAACCTAAAAAAGCCCCACAAAACTGCATCGACTCAGTAAATCCAGTGAAGACAAGGCGCAGGGCACAGTAAGTCAGTCTCCCGGAGGAGCTAGCGGAGAAGCGGGGAGGAGCTGCATCAAGAGAAGACAGGAAAATGCTAATTAAGTTGGTTGACTAATGGGTTGTTAGTTTGTAGTAAGTCTTTTTCAGTGTGTGCGAGAATTTGCCCCATGTGACTGCTTTTAACATTAGATAGCCATAAAAAGTATAGATGAGCTGTAGCTGCAGTAGGTAGTGAAGCAGAACAGAGCCATGACACTCTGAGTCTGTTACCCTGAAGGGGCGTCCACATAGGTAGCCCTGCTTTGTTGCTAATGGTTGGTTGCTAACTGGAGTTCCATTCCTGGGTTGCCTAGGTAACATTTGATAATTTATTTAGCACCTTGTAATAGGTCAATCAACAGTATTTCACTGTCGTTGGTAGTTGCTTCGGTCACTCGCCTCGACGTGAGTCCTGGGCATCGCCATCGTTTTTTCACTGTCATTTAAAGTTGCAGAATTTGACTTTCTGTGCTCACTGGTCACCACGTTGCTGCGTACTGGAGTGCTTACCATAATAACTGATGAACGTTTTTATTTATGTGATGTGACTTTTCAGTACCAATACATCATGACACCCCAAAATGCCCCTAAATAATATTTCATAGCTGTTGTTCATAGCAGAGGATGACCTGCGATTGCAAACTCCAGTTAAACATGGGGGATGCAATTCTCTCTGAATGAAATCAAGGGCAGCTACAATAGCGCCTTAGTTATTGAGCCAGCTGGTATAGGAAGAGCGAATGGACTGTCTGGACAAACATGAAAGTTTTAGTTGTCCAAAACTTCAGCATTACACCGGGAAGGTTGGTGTCAATACTGTCTCCGACCTGCCCATTTCTGCAACCAACGTTAGGGTAACCAACAAGTATGTTAAAGGCTACTTGTAATTACCGAATATGGTATTTGGCACATCTAAATTTGACATTTCCTTAGATGGGAAGGAGGGCCAAAAAATATTTTTATCCTCTAGTGGATGTCAGAGTCGTAAAAAGGTTAAGAACCTGTGCCACTGACAGTGCTGTCCTTTAAGGGAATGAATAGTCAGAGGGTTAAAAATAGAAGACGCTAACAAGTCTTGCTAGCCTCTTTTTCACCATCTGCTGCTACCTCCCAAAAAAGATGCAGTTTGCAGAAAGTTATAAGACGAAAGCAACTGAGATCCACCTGTTTGACTTTATATTTTGTTGCCTTGAAAAAAATAATTACCCATCCAAAGTTAAAAATATCCTCCAGCATTAACATAATCGTTTAGTCATAGAGGCAGAATCGTGACACTGTCACCTTGTTCCCGCCTTTCCACTTTGTCTCTCGTAAGACACGATTATCCTCACGGTCACAGCCACATTGCCATTATGCCTTGCTTTACTCCTGACCCCCAGACTCCATTCCCTCACAGTCGCTGTTTGTGGACAATGACATCATGGGCCCCACCCCTCGGTGACCTGCTGGTTAAGTAGGACAGTCTAGATTTAAGATATACGCTCACACACAAAGACAAAAACGGTGCACTGCCCACTGAAGCCAAATCAGGACCACCTTTAGTGTGTATGTGTAGGGTGTATGTTTGCTGCAGGGTGTTTAATGTATGTTTCCAGAGAAAGGGAAGAAATGGGAAGGCCTTTGAGAGGTCACAGTAAGCAGGTGAAGTGCACACTCCTTGTCTCCTCTTTCTGTGTGATCCTAGGAGTGTACCTGCATTTCTCCGCCCATTTTAGCCAATTTTTATATGTTATGTATGACTTTAACCACAGTTTTGGTTAAATGTATCTGAAACTAAAACACTGAATGTTTAGAAATGTTTCTAACTTTGACTTGTTTTTTTTTGTTTTTTTAAAACAACATGTTGTCCTCAAAGTAACTTACAGATTAGTTTTCTTTGGTATTGATAGCAAACGTATGTAATCTGTGCTACACTGAACATCGGGTGCTGCTGCAAGAATGCTTTGGTAGTAAACTCCTTCCTAACGCAAGCCTCACATTGATTTGTGTCTCCTTCTGGTCCCAAACTGGGAATCTTTTTACATGTAAGGTGAATGTGTAAACCACTACGCTCTGGAGACACTAGACAGAGTTGTTTCAATGCCTCACCATGGGTGGACCTCTGAGAACTGTAGTTACACAAATAACCAAAGGTTATATTGGTATTTTTTTCATTTAAGAATTATAATTGATCAATAATAAAAAATCTTTGTTTTTCAGTTATTATAATAAAAGTAGTTAGCACAGGGTTTATTGACTCAGGCATAAAATCCATTGGTATTTAATAAAAAATGTCCTGATAAATAACAGGAAAAAAGTATAGACTCATTGCCCAGTACTTCCAATTTTTGGGAATTATCTGATTAACAGTGGAGAGTAAGGTCACAAATGAAACTACTCTGAGATTGCCCTGCACGTTTAAGGTCACACGGTTGGGTAATCAATAAAAAAAAAAGGTCTGGCTTTTTTATATGACAGGAAAAAAAACTTTCTTTTGAGTATTCACACACACGACTATTGTACAAGTTATTGTTTTTGTACTCAGTTTTTAAATTTAATATTCTAACTATGAGGTTTTAATGACTGAGCGCTAGAAATTCCACTTGGTGGATTTCATTTTGGTTGTATGGAGCAAAATTAGCAGTTTTCCCCTTTTCCCAGTGTTATTAGTAAGCTGTCGCCGGCTCCTCATCCTCCCTTATCAGACAAATATAAAAATTGACATTAAGGTTCTCGTTTAGCTGTGCCAGGAGGTAAATTAAAAAAAAAATAAAAAAAATAAAATGATGTATGGACATGTTGTGATGTTGCCAATTTTCCTATCATAACTATTGCTTAAGAGTGTGAAGGTGTTATCAAAAAATCTTACACCTCAGTTGATGACACCTTGTTTATCATATGGCAAATGAGAGCTAAAAGAGTCTAAACAAAGGTTTAAAGAACAAATGTAGTGTTTACATGAAAGCTGCCTTTTCCGTAGCTGCTTTAAAAGAGGAGGACCTTAATGATTAGACGCATCTTTCATCTGATTTTTTTATTATACAAAATGAAGTGTTTGAGTGGATCACCAACACAGGGATGGAATTTAATTTATCAAAAAAAGCTCCATCACAAGATTTATGAAAAAGAGCAATGTCTTATATTTAATTGGATATTTCTCTCCAATCGTGCAGCCACCTCGTGCGGCTTGAATTTTTATGAAGTGTGTTTTCATCCAACGGTGACGGCTGTCTGATCTACGGAGACTGCTCATCAGACTGTCTGCCAGTCCATCTGGATATCACGCACATATCTGGAGTGGTTGTGATCTCTTAAGATGACTGAACGGACTGGATGATTTGATGGGGAACATCCACTGTTGTAAATCTAATTGGCCTCCTGCCTGACGCTACGGGATTGTTGGAACGTTCGGTTGTGGTGAGGGGCGGGTTTTGTTGCAGTCGGAACGCCGAATGAGAATCTCTCCCGTCCTCCCGCTTTACCTTCACTCTGCCGCTGCCACCACAGCTCGGCTCTTCTTACATTATTAGCCGTCTGTGATGTTACATTAAAGATACATGATTCTCATGCTGTCTCACTCAGCAGGGGCCTCCTGTGTGAGTTGAGTTGCTGTTAGAAAGAGGGCCAAACACACACACACACACAAACACAGACACACACATGTTATCGTGTGAATGCGGTCGAGCTCTCTCAAAGCCGAAATTTGTTATTTGACAGATGGATGTGGGAGGCTGTCACTGAGACTAAATGCTCCTGAGAGAGACACAGAGAGCCGTCTGGCTGGACAGGGATAGCGAGCTAGATGGACGGAGAGTGGGAGGGGGTTAGCTCCACAGTATTGATATAATGCAAGCTTTGAGTGCCCTGTCTGCCTGGTTGAGTGCTTGTCGGTGCTGCTGCATATGGTGTGTGTCTTTTATTGTAGCAGTGTGTTTTTGTGTTTGGAGCACGACGAGATGGAACCGATGCAAGAGAGTTAAGACTGTACGTGTGTTTAACGCTAACATCTCTCTGAAGTCCATTTTAAAATCCCCAGACGCTCTGAGAGCTCAACCACACTCTGCTTCCTGTATGTGTGAGTGTGTGTGAGTGTGTGTGTGTGTGTGAGAGAGAGAGGGCTTGTGAAGCTATCCATCTCTCTGGCTGTATCAGTGTCCTAATTGGACTAACAAGATTAATGAGGCGAACTAGATTCTCCGGCTCTCCCTCCTCCCATCTTTTGTTGGCGAGGCGGGGAACCTCGGCGTTGGTGTGTGGTTGTGCGCGCAGGAGGTTAAATCTAAGTCACATTACAATTCATTTAACAGGGCTGGTGACGTGGATGCAATCCCCTGTCACAGTAATGTAAAGTTATTAGTGCTTAAGTGGTCAGTCGATTAATCAGTTGGAGAAAATTAATAAACAGTTTGCTCTCTCCACGCTTTGACGCTTAATCGGCTGAACAGTTAATGATGTAACCAGGAAAATAGCCTGTGATAATTACTTGAGGCCTTAATATAATAAAGTTTGTGAAGAGACTAGCTTATTCATAAATAACATAATAAAAATGTCAGTTTTGGCCTAACTTGTCAATTAAACTCAAATAATCAAGGTATGTCGTTAAAAAATAAAAATAAAGATACAGATTATCAGTATTACCTGTAATTATCAAATACGAGAATAGAAATTAAGTTACATTAAAGAAACATTATGGCCTAAAAGTACAAAGCTAGCAACTCTCACCTCTTATCTCAATATAGCCTTAATCTGATCTGATCTATCGCTACATAATCAGCTGACTTTTCCAGCTTTGTTTGCCATCTATTATGAAGACAATACAATTAAAAAAAGAGGAAACAATAAAGGGAAGACTCACAATCTGGGATGATTCTTCACCCATTACACTCATCATTTGAGTCACTGGTGATATAAAAACATCAGCGTTATATTAAAAAACAAAACAAAACAGCATAATACGCAAGCTGATGGTTGAAACATTGGCAAAATAATATTTAAATGGCAAAAAAATATTAGATTTTTCTTTATAAGAGTTTTTTTAAAACATTCTAGCATCTAGTTAGCCTTTAGAAGGCCAATGCCAGCCTCTTTAGTTAGTTGAGATGTTTACTTATATTTAGCTTTCTGAACTATTGAGGTTTTTCAGTCATGTGACCTTAGCTTGTCTGCCATTTTGGACGTGTGACAGTCATGTTGACAATGTAGGCTCAAATAAGTAAAGCCCCAGTGACACATGTCAGTGACCCTCTGGCAACCATATGTTGCTAGGGAAAAATGTGTATTCCCCAGTCAGCTGGCCAATGCCTCCTTGTGATTGTTTTGGTTGCTAGCATGTTGAATGGAAGTGAAGGACTTGCCTGTAAACAAGCTATCTACTCTCTGAGCTGTAGTGAAACTGATAAAAGAAAAAATGGAGGCCGTTTGCCTCCAAAGTACATGTTGGCTGCAGTGCAGCGGCACAACTTTTTACTTAGAAGGAGAGCCTTAGCTTTTCAGTTGGAGTCACATTATTTCAAGTTGTCCTACCACTCAGCTAGCAGTTAGCAAGTATTTGCACAGGAACATTAAAAAAACACTACATGCAACTGTGGAAATCTGCTAGCTACCACTGCCAACCTGTTGTTTCCCTTCACCTGGCGGTATCACATCCTAGACAACAATGGCAGACAACTCTTGAGCAAGTGTGTGTGATGTCATGTGAGAAACCTCAATAATACAAGTACAATTCTGTTACAATTGAATTACAGCCTTTGGATGTGTGACAGAATGTTTGTAGCACACAAAGGCGCACTTGGTGTCAAAATGTTTCCATTTTTCTGGCCTCGCTTTTACATTAAAGGCTCAGTTTTCAGTAGATTCTGAGTTATTCATCCTGCTGGTAGTGAGTAAGCCTACAACATGTTGTAGCTTTCAATTTGCATTGTATTTATTTACATTTTTTTATTTTTTGCTAGCAACAAAATTGATGAGGTAATACCAAGTCAAAAAAGAGCAAGTAATTGTTTTTCACCCTGATGTGGGCGGAGCTCAGGTTGGTATAACAACCCAAACCTGACCAAATTATTTTCTTAGCTACTGCACGATTAAACTCACTCTTGTGGCTTCATAAATAGCTCAAGGGACGTTTCATGGTTCAGAATAGCAGACTTGTGTTACGTTTGTTTAGTCATGAATGGACTGCTGGGCGTTTTGGCATGACACAGTTTATGACAATTCAAATAGAGGTGAGGTTATAATCATAGAAAACAAGAAGTGGTTAACTCTCATGTTTTGTCGAGACAGGTGTGTTCACTTGTTAAAGCAGTAAAAGCAGCAAAAGCCTTACCGATCTAGTCTCCTTCAGTCTGAAGCAAAGCCTGCGTTCACAGCGTCCACTATGAGTATTATTAGGCAGTTTGTGGTGTGTCTATTGTACATATGCAGATGCTGAATCACTGGTTTGTCTTGTGATGTAGGAATACAGCTTTTTTGGGTGGTCACGTGATACCAAAATATTGGCTACGTTCAGGAACAATGTTGAGTCGTGTTGACTCACTTGTGGTTTGTGATTACCTCAAAAAGTTTTGCAAACAAAGAAAACTGTTGGCGGAGGAACCATGAAATGCATCCAGACTGTTGCAGTTCATGCTGTTAGCTTTCTCCGTGCCACCTACGCTCGCTCCCCAGCGGAACAAGATAAACTGAATTGAATTGTCCTGTTTTCACCTGATCCACTTTTTGAGTCAGGATCAGACCTGTTTCTGGAATCAGTGAATCCCTACTAAGACACTTGATTTGACTGAGACCTGATTTGACTGAGACTGTTTTTAATATGAGTGTAAAAAAGGTCAGTAACAGATGTGTCAAAAGCCAGAAGCCTCATAAAGCCTCAATTATACTCATCACGGACATGGACAGCTGGAAACCCGACAGCCGAGTAGTCATTCCTGTTGTACTTCTTTCAAGTCCGTTTGAAATTCGCTGCCTGGGTGCATGTGTGGTTGGTACATTGTAATGTAAATTTTATGCAGACAAGTCCGTGTGGTCCCAAAAAAAGGCAGGCATGCGAACATGAAAAGCATAAACCCCGCTTAAGCCAGAACTGGCCCATCATAAGCTCCAGTCTGGCCGTCTCGATGGTTTTGCAAAGTGTAAAAACTACAGAGAAGGGGAGTTGGGGGTTGGACTTTTCACTGTACAGTATTTTGAACCAGGAAACATTGTGTTGTTAAAGGTACAGTGTGGAAAATCATTCTGTTTTCTTACCCCTCACAATTCAGGTGCATATTCCTTGCTACAGTGGTCGCTGTAGGACAAACTTGCTTTAAAAATTGAAGGTTAGGAGGTGATCGTTCTAATGGTAATGTCCAAAGTGCTTTTTAGACTACAAGTCGCATTCATCTACTACAAACAGCGAGCTATTTATTAATTGGTGGACTCTTTGATGGTAGCTTTGCATGACTCGAGGACCGAAGTAATGCTTTTTTAAAAATCTTATAATGGGCCTTGGTTCAGTGGCTCCATAATGTAGTGATTTACACATTCACCTATGAAGTGAAGGAGGAGGAGACACAAATACCTTTGGGGGAGGTCATCTGGTGTAAAACTGCCAAATCAAACACGTGGTGCTACCTGCTGTGGCGACCCATTGTGAATGAGGGAGCAGCTAAAAGCAGCTTTACTGAGCCTTGGTTCAGCTTAATTGTCTGCCTACTTTGCTCTGTGTGGCTGTCCCCAGGCTTGCAAGGGTTAAATGACCTTAAATGACCATATTAGGGATATCCATTCAGGTCATACAGATCCAAGAGTAGAAAAAAACTGTTTTAAACTGAGTGTTTTTGAAACTTCTTTGTTTGAAACTTTGGCCATGCTTCATGTAAGAATCCACTATGATGTTTAACTCAGTTGACCTATTAATTTTTCTAACTCCTTCAGATTACATAGATGTTTAACTTTGCCATAACAACCAATGTCATGACTGTCTGTGGGAAACTTTTAAATGAATCTACAGTTCTCTACAAGTAATGTGGGGATTTGGCCAAACTGTGAGGTTTGGATGTATGTTAAAAATGGTAGTATAAAACAAATGTGGTATAATTCTGGATGACATCTGCATACCTAATTAACCATTGTGCATAGGATTATCTGACGTGGCTTTTATTTTATTGCTTTATAACTGCAATAAATTCTTCTTTTTTTTTTTCATTTTTAAAGATAGATTTGAGTACAAATATGGTCTAATTCATCCTCCTAAGCTCATATCTGTGCAGCAGATGTTTTTTTTGTATTATTATTGATTTTGGATATGAAAAACGAGCTCGAAGGCACCGCATGGCTCAAGTGGCCAGTAACTGGCGATGTGGAAAGAGTGCCGTTTTGCTGGATGGCGTGCCATCCGAGCGCTAAATCAATGACGGTGCTGTCCATTTGCTCCACTCTGTTCCAAATCACTCTGCGTCCATCTTTTGGCTGAAATCCCCGCTGAGATGCGCTGTTATGCAAGAGGTTACGTTTGGGGATTAGCACATCATTTTCAAGGGTAGACATGAAGAATCCAATGGCGTTTATAGGTCACAAATCCCCCGCAGTTGCTATGTGTTAGACACACAAAACAAAAGGATAATACTCTCATATGTAGTACATCTTTTGAGTCTTTAAGTGTTTTTAGCTTGGGACAGATTCCTTTACATTGGGAATTTCAGTTTATAACAAAATATATGTCAAAGAAATGCAGCAGATCCCCTGATATGACAGCGAATGTGTGGGATTTTTCACATTTTTTCTGTAAAAACAACTAAAATGCACAAAAGCAGGCCTTTTTTATGTATTGTTCCATCTTTACTTGACATCAGTAGTACCATAAAATGACAGTAAAGCTGACATTATCTGTATCCCTTTGATTAAAGGCATACAGATGAAGAAAATATAAGGTTGAGAGTGAATCAAACGAAAATATAAAACATTAAATGAATGAATTTCTTTGCATGGGTATCTTTTAACTCTGTGAACCATAAAAATACAAGCAAGCAGCATTTTTCTGATATTTTTAAGAGGACAAGAAATATGTAGGTTAAAAAAATGTGTCATGTTTATTTGTTTATGTCATATTAGTCCTACTGGAGGCAGCAGGACTTTGAGTTTCTGTGTGTGTGTGTGGGTGTTTCTCCATGCACTGTGCCTGATTGCTCTGGGATAGGATGTGTGATGTGTGGAGGTATGGACTTCCTATTTGTTTGTGTTCTTTGTGTCTCATGTTCAGCAATGGATGGAGTCCGTGTGTGCGTGTGTGTGCATGTGCGCTGCTGCCTCCTGTGTGCAAGTCTGACTGTTGCATAAGAGGATCTGCTGCTGTCCCAGAGCTTAACTAAGGATTTAAACCTCTCTTCCTCACTCTCTCTTCCTCACTCTCTCTTCCTGGGTCGTCTGTTCTCTAGCTCGCTCTGTTGCACTTTCTCCCATCTCTGTGACTGCATGTGTATTGTGGGCGGCTGGTGTTGAATAAGTCTCTGTGCGTATGCAGATCGCCCTTACCCATTAATATTTAAAAGTTTGAAACAGCCTGCCTTTTTGATGGCTGGCTTAACTCATTATAACATGTAATTTTTTTTTGCTAATAATAATAATGATTGATGTGGTGATTTAATCAGCTGCAGTTTTGATTAATTCATTTAATTACACTGACGTTAATTTATGCACTTTATATAGAGGATGAATGGATTATAACTGTACTGTACATACATCTCATACTGCCTTCATTCCAGTCGTCCTCTATCAACTAGTCACTGTTTATATAATATCTGAGTATAAGAATAAACACTAATATCTTACCTCATTTATAATGTGTAGATACCTTCAGAATTGGGCTTGCTGGTGATCTAAAAATAAGAGGTTTGGATGAGACTTGGATGTGATGTGACTTTGTCCAAGATGCCAGTGCTGCAAATTTGTTCGGCGCAAACTCGCACAAGAGAACGTTTTGCCAAGGAGCTCATTCGAGTCTGTGCTGAGGAAGGATTTGAGCGTTTTACTATCAAGAAATTCTCCACTATATTTATTTAAACTGCATTCTGCAGCCATAAACATTTTGATTGCTGCTCTCTATAATAACAGGATTATTTCCCTTAAGTTAAAATGCAGGAAGTTAATATTACACCTTAATAATCGCCGTATGTAAATGATCTTGTGCTGCACACACTGCATGAGCAGTGTTATTTAGCAGGAAGGGACACTTGCTATTTGGTTTAGCTTAACTGTTACAGGAAGTCAATGTAAACTATGCTGGAAACACAGACAAAACCTGCTCCTATGAGCTGAAGTTTATACTGACTCTGACTGTATTCCACACAATGTCTGTTCCTTTATTTTCATTACTAGTGAGTTGCCTTTAACCCTTTTGTTTTCTATTTTGATGCCTTTATTTTCCTAAACATTTGAGTTTGCTCCAGTTCTTCAGAGGTATTGTATGGATCAGCAAAGTTGACTGAGGACCCAGTCAGCCACTTGTCAAGATATAGGACCTCATATTTTTAAGCCTCAAGCTTGAAAGGTAACGATAGCAAGCTGCATACACAAATAGGACATAGGCAACACAGAAACACACATATCTACTAATTAGTATTAACATACTAGAATTTCAGTCACGAAAACTAATGCAAAAACTTCTTCGATGGTCTGTATGACATAGCAATTTGTTAAATAATGCTCCAAAAGGTCCAAAAGCTCAGTCTCTGTCTCTTTTACAAAAACACAGCAGTGAGAAAAGTGACTTGAGTGTATTTTGTACATACATATCTTGATTGTGTGCAGTTTATCAGTGCAGTTGAGTGAAATTGACAAGAAAACACAAGCAAATGTCAGCAATAATCAAGCTGTGATACTGTAGACTGTGTTGAAGTGAAGGTGGTGGTAAAGATGATGATAAAGATAACAGTGTGAGAATACTGATCACACTGGGGAACGTGGTGAGGGGCATGAAGGGAAGGCAGACTATCTTTTAGATAATCTCAGAGACTAGCAAAACATATCCGTTACACTTCCTGAAGTCACAATTATGACCAAAGATATCCAGTTTCAGTCACTTAAAAACAACCAAACTTCTCAATTAAGTATCCTCAGACAGGATACTTTCCCCCATCTCCTCACTGGCCGATGCTCTTATTAATATTTTGTACTAGGGAACACGTGCATGAACGTCTATATGACACTTGTATACACAGAAAACTTTCCAATGGAGAATCCTTTCATGTTGCTGCAGCTCCTGTTTTCTTTCTCGCCTGTCTTCAAACCTCATCTGTCATGCTCAGGAAGCAGATGTGAGTGCTGAAATCTGCTCGCATACGCACATTTCTCATGAGACAGGTGTTTGAAAAGGGGAATGACAGACGAGCAGTGTTGAGGTTACATCTTCATCGATGGCTGAATTCCTTTCATACTTGATGCGTAAAGCGCCTAAGTATACCCAATTATTCTACCATCCTGCCCCACCTGGGTATGAATGGGTGTACCACGACTGGGAATAGCGTGAAGGGTTCGCGCAAGCTTACCAGGTTTTGGAGATCTGAGTCGACTGATATTTGATATGTAGTTGAACGGGACCTACAGACAATAATCAACCAACGTAAAAATCAGAAAACACTTAAAATTGAACCTAATTTAATGGTCGATGTCAAACATTGTACATGTTCATAAACAGGATGTATCAAACAAAATCATCCAATTTTAGAAAGGCTATATGTTTTAGAGTAATGGTCACAGAAACCTGCAGTAAATTTAAAAAACATGGCAAAATAAAAAGCTGAATATAAAGTTTTAAATAACACAAAACACTTACAATGTTGCATGTAAAACTTTCTTTTACAATGTTTCACAAGTGCTCAATGTGTCCCCCTCAGGAAGCACGGCATATGTCCATAAGATAGTCAAAGTCATCAGGTAGTTAAATGGCAGTTTACGCTGACATAGCCAACATACAGTCGTTCACTTTCTATACCAAACACTGCAGAACTGCTCTGGTTAGCAGGGCTGTCATTTCTACTTTGCTTGTTTGCAACTTTCAGTAACAGAGAAAGAAATAAACGACTTGTGTGTTAATGTGTAACACAATACGCTGAAAAAAGATTTATGCCCAAAGTACCATGCATTTTTGTTATATGAGCACATTGTAAAACATTAAATTGAACAGAATAGGGTCAAATTAAATTGATTTGATTGGTATACATTCAATTTTTGCTAAGTCCATTTTTCTTAATGATTAATTATTTGAATAAATAAACCTTTGATTTTACATTTTTTTGTTGTTACTCAAAATTGCTCAAAATAATCATTTTAAAGGTGTTTATACATTTATAAAAGATTATTAATTATTTTTAGTGTAATCCAGCGAGGAATGTTTAGTTTTCTAGTTGAGTAAGCGAGTACATCCATAGTATCTATAGACTTGACTTTAAATTAATTTCAAAATCCCCTGAATTGGATAAATGAAAGTAAATGGAAGGATGGAAGGATTCTCTAGTCACCCCCAAAGACCTCAGTAGAAATGCTGATGCTTTGTATTATGCTGATGTATGAAGCTCTATTTCATTTTACACCAGCTATTAACATGCGTTCTGTACTTTTACATCCTGCTTGAATGCGGTTGTTAAAGCAGCCACATTACAAAGTGACAAAGTGAATGCTGTCTGGATGCCGTCCTTGAATTCATTTATTTATTTATTTATTTTTGTTCCACACAAACGCTGCAAAGTGATGGAGACAAATTCACCTCGCCAAAGGCAAAAAAGGTTGAGCCAGTACAGCTGTATCACCTTCTGTGTGAAATTTGCTGCTCCACTTACCTACTTACCTAGCTGAAGGACGAATAAAGATACTGGTGCTCTTGCATTTATAATATATTGTTTATAATATATTTGAAAATGCAGATAATTGCTTACACATAATCTTTATGCATAATTGAATTTAATACCAGGAGTAGATGGGGGCTAAAAGAGTGTAACCATAATAATAAGGAGTGTCGGTTCGGAGTGTAATTCTAGTCAAGATAATGACCTCTTGCATGTGCACTGGTCTGTTTGTTTGTGCTGGAGGACAGTCGTGTTATTTCTTTCTTGCTGATTTACTCTCCGTTTCTTTCTTTCTTCCTCTGCACAGATTGACTTGGAGCCGGAGGGGAAGGTGTACGTGGTCATTGATCTGTCTGGATCCTCCACTGAGGGTAAGATCACCACGAAGCACCGTTATACAGAGAGAGAGAGAGAAACGCACAAAAATATGCATGCACACACAAAAACAAACCCCACTCCAGTCTCACAGTGATGCTATGCGCAAAGCTGTAACTGTCTTTTAAAACAAATGTAGTTTTGTATAGTCTAGTGCTTCACTGAAGCAGCATTAACCCTCTGAGGTCTGAGTTAATATTAGTGACAACCCTAAAAGCCCTTACACACCAAGTGCATTGTGAAACAGCAGCACCATTTCAATCCTTTTTTTATTTATATAGCGCCAAATTACAACAACAGTTGCCTCAAGGTGCTTTATATTATAAGGTAAAGACGACAATACAAAGAAAACCAAAACTAAACTCCCCTATGAACAAGTTCTTTGGTGAAAGTGGGAAGGAAAACCCCCCTTTTAACAGGAAGAAACCTCCAGCAGAACCAAGCTCAGGTAGGGGTGGCCATCTGCCACGACCAGTTGGTGTCGGGGAAACTTGTCATGTAATGTACATGGGCAATGAATGTCTCCTCAAAAAAACACACTGTGTCAAAAATGAAGTCAACATCGATCAATGATGAGCTAGTCCTGATTTTTCTAAAAAAAAAAAACCAAACAAACAAGAAACTTAGACTCTGAGTTCATCCGATCCTCAAGAGAAGACAGCAGCAGGGAGACTTTTATGGTTTGATCCAGGAGTTGAAGCTGTATCACGACCATTTTTTAACATACTTCAGGATGTCGGTGGGGCAGTTTGAGGTCTTGTTGGCAGAGTTGGGACCACACAAAGCAGGGTCTTCCTCTGTGTCTGAGCTAAAACAGTATTTCCATTCTATTTACATTCCATCAGCTATGAGTGAACTTGTTACCAAATGCAGTGATCTGATTGGTCAGATCTGCTCATTCACATCTGAAAAATCGGTAAATATTCTCACAAATTTTATGCGTCTGGTATGTAGAGGCCTTTAGGCTAACCTTAGGCAATCAGGATATTTTTGTTTAAGTGTGACAATCAGGGAACCAAGAAAATAGTCATTGTAACTGATGGACAAGTGTTCACTGTCTGTTTTGCCCTTCTCCAAAAGATAAGGGTAGGACTACCTGCGATGACTTAGACCTCAGATGGTTGAATGATTGTGTAATAGGGCAAACATGCCAGTAAGTATTTTCCTTACCCTTAGCATTACTTTAGCATTGAATATTTTCTTTCATTCTGCATTTAGCTCTGTTTTTCTTCTCTGATATGACTGATATGTTCATGTGTTTATAAGTATTGCTAAATGCTCTGGCTGTGGGGTCTTAGATCCCGAGCAGGTAGCATACAGTGGGCTTTAGCTGTGTGTGAAAAACAACTTTGTTTTTTCAGTGGAAACAAAGGGAGTGATACTAGCGAACCAAAACAATAAAGCGGTTGGGTTTATGATTAAAAGCCATAGCTCGCTGGCGCTAAAATGTTCCTTAGAGTTGAAAGAACTGCATGCATACCGATGGTTGACCAGTTTTTGACACGGGCATACTGACTGGTGTGGAGGTGAAGAAAAGAGTGTTTACAAGGTGGTAGCGATATTAGTCGACAGGATCCAGAGGGAGTCAGATAGTTCAGGGACAAAGTAAGAGAGGTGAGATTGAACTGGTTTGTGCGGTGGAGAGATATTTGTTAAAATGGGAGAAGAGTGTAAAACACTGAGCTACCAGGCAGGAGGAAAAAGGCCAAAGAGGAGGTTTGTGGATGAAGTGAGAGGACATGCAGATAGATGGTGTGACAGACAAATGTGCAGAGCACAGGAAGAGATGGAAACAGGCGATGTGCTGTGACGACCCTAACTGGAACATCTGAATAAAGTCTGCATAAATATATTGATTACTGCAGCTTCTAGCCAGTTTAGTTTTGGTGTGCATAAAAAGCATCTATCCTTAATGTTAATTGTGTTATTGGCTTGGCTCATTATATTTTTCTGCATGGAAAGAAGCCGATAATGTGTAATAATGTGACACGTGTAATGTTCAGTCGTCCCGAATTCAGCCCACATAATGCATTTTATATGTGGAAAGGTCTATCAGTAAGTACTGAATCATAAAAGATTAATGCAACCTATTAATAATAAATCAGTCATCAATTTTATTTCATCATCAGCTCATTGTTTAGCTTTCTAGCACTCAGCTTGCTGTTTTAACAGCATTGTTTTCAGCTGCAGCGGGAGGGTGTTTCTTTTTTTTGTATGTGTGTGTGTGTGTGTAAAAAGCTCTAAAAACCCTCTACCCGTGTGAGTAGCTGGTAAACATCGTGGACATTTTAGCAGGTAAACAGAAAGATATTTCCCTTAGGGGTTTCGAGTGAATGTTGCACTCACATCTGCCAGGTGCGAAGACACACAACTCAAAATAAATGATAATGTTGCTCTGTGACTGGCGACCGTGTAAATAAGCACGTCAGCACACTGAGCGATTTTCCATTGATTAGATGTCCAAAAGAAATGGTACATAACTGGGCTGAAATTGTACTTACAAGCTGGAATTGCACCCGTAATCTTATCGTTGCTACATCAGCACTTAAAGTACCGAGCAATTCATATGCTGTATGAGAGAATGACACGCCATGGTCTTAGACTGCTTATAGAAGGGGCAGAGGGCCAGCCGTGAGGTAACTCAGAGGTTCAGAGATATGATGATGGCTAGTTGACAACCCTACAAACAAAACTTGATCGCGGGAGTTTCAGATTAAGCAATACTGAAACCTGAGACTTGGATTTTAGCAGTTTCTTCTGTTTTTTTGGCACTACGTTTTGTCATTACACCTGATGCGTTATCATCTAATGCCTGCTAGTTAGTATAGCGTTGTTCTTCTTTTCTAGCCTTGAAGCTTAAAATACAGTTTGATTACCAAAGGACTGACTCATGTTTTTAATAGCTGTTGTATACACATGCAATATCGTAATAGACAAAGATTATTCTCCTCTTTACATTGTGATCAGTTTTCTGAGTGTTTTCTACTAGTCTACTTTCGTCTTGTCATTAACATCATGTAATGTAAAATGTTAATCAAATTAAAAGAGACACAATGTTATTAATAATTCAAATGTAGCATGTAGATATATAGATAGCTCTCGGGTAGCCCAGCATCTCACTGACTAACTCTAGCATTTAATAGTCTACCATTACGTAACAATCTTTGGGCTGAAACTGGGTTTTATCATGACATTTTATGTTATTTTAGCAAAATATTAGGACTAAAGTGTGCATACTGAATATTTATAAATTATAATCAAGCTGCTCGGGCTTAAAGGGATCTATATTTAGCTGGGGATCTTCAAGGGATCTGCAGCGGTTACAAAAAAGCTGGAATTTTAAACTTGGTTCTAGTTCTCAGTGGTACATTACATCAGGAGGAGCACCATTTTTAACCACCCAGCAGAAGAAAGTTGAAGACAATGAAAATATGTAAATAAATAAAATTTAGAAATGCTTATTAGCTGATTGACGAAATCAGGAGATAGTGTCACAGACAGCTTTAATAAACTGGGATAATGCTACTCAACACACATATGATGCACATAGGAAACAAATACACCAGTGTACTTGAGATTAAGAGTTAGATATGAAAACAACCAAATTTATTAACGTCATCTCCATGGAAACCTGAAACATCAGCCTGAATCATTGTCTTTGCGACAGAAAGAAGGGTAATGATATTCAGTCACCACCTCCAGTCATTTCAAATCACCTGGGAGGAATTTGCATATTTTTGCACCTTTTTTTCCAGATGCAAACGGAAGGAATAAGTTGGTGCAAACACCAGGAGCGCGACTTCGAAAACACTGTCTTGAAGCTTCTCATTGGGACTTTGCCCACCTTTTTCATAAAGTCTTCGATGAACTGATGCTGCTACGTGGTTTCTAGGAAAATCTGCACAGAGAACTGAATAATCTTTATCGGCCTTCCCTGGAGTGTCAGGGCTCAGTGTTCAATAAAATACCTCACATTTTAAATTATTACTTGCTAATTTTTGTGGTTTTTAATGAGAGTGCTGATGATTTTCTATTAGCAGGAAAAACCTTGAGTGGAAATCAGACAAACAGCATTATGAAAAGAGTTTCTGAGAGAAGTTCCAGGTATTTTGTATAGAAAAAAATCGTCTTTTCTCTGTGTGCATCCTTGCCAGTTCCTTGCTTTGAAATGTAAGAAAAAAAAAATCTAATCCAAAGCCCTTCCTGTTTTCCTAGAAAGCTTAAGAGCTCACAGACCCTTCTCTCTCCTTCTCCCTTTTCCCGTCTCCTCTGTTTGTTTGCGTTGATTAAACAAGGAAACATCTAGAAGATCTTTATCGAGTCTGTCTCTCCGCACACATTCTCTCACTCACATGCTGCCTGATAAGAGTGATTTTCACCTGCACCTGTGTATCCTCACACCTGGTTATAAATAGAAGCAGCTCTCTGCCCTCCGGTGAAATTGTGCATGTATATATCCGTCTGCGAGCGCGCTTGTGTGAGGGTGGTGGGATAGCCTGAGCAGGGGAGGGTGCAGCGGTGTAACGCAGAGAGCAGCAGAGAGTGGAGATAGAGGGAGTGGATTCTTAAAATAGTAGGTGAGATTGAGCCACAGATTACATACAAACACACGCACACACACACACACAGTCTCAGGCGTCCATGTCAAGCCCTCCTCATCGACGATTGGACACTCGGCTGTGACCTCACGACCCACTCTCCTCCCACTCCTGAACTTCCTGAGTTCAGCTGGCTTGAGTGCTCGAGCTAATGTATGCTGATAAAAACAAATGGTGTGTGTGTGTGTGTGTGTGCGTCCTGATAGGAGGGATGGAGAGATGGAGGGTGAGAAATAGAGGATGAGGTGGTATTTTTAGCAGATTTATTTTTTTCCCCTTGCTGCAATCTGTTCTCTGCAGCTTCGGAGGCTGGAAGGATGTGTTCCTCTCCTTTTTTTTTCTTCCTCTTTTCTTCTTGTCTCTCCTCTCCATCCTCCTGCATCTGTTGTTCTCAGGAAGCAAATAACAATAATCTGACCTAATCTGTCCATCTGTAGACTCTCCATCGGTGTTTCTCGATCGCTTCTTTCACATTCTTCAGCAGACTGTCCTTCTTTTTGAGTCCCTCCATCCCCCCCGCCATTTTGTCAAATAAAGCCGATTTCTTTTAAAGCTTAAATCATAACCTTCGTGGTAATTGCATGCTTGCATTTACGACGGTAGAATTTCAGGCTAAACTTTTTCCAAGAAAGGCTTATTGTTTTTCAGTGCAGCCTTTGTTTATCCAAATTAATCACATAGTTAACAGAACATTTTCAGTGCAATGAAGAAATAATAAAAATAATCTTCCTCAACCTGATAAAGACTTTTTCTGCTTTAGGTTTTTCAATAAAATCTAGTGTTATTTAGAATTTCTGTCTGTTCTCTTCAATAAGATTTAGTTTTTACCCCTCAACCAAAAAAAAGGCTGATAGGGGGTATTGTCGTCACCCTGCCAGGTGGGCGGTTAGGCGTGGACGCCTAAGTTTGTGAATACGATAACTCGAGAACGAGGCAATGTAGGATTTTCAAATTGATGCCATAGATGTATCTACTAAAAACCTCGGATGGGTTCAAATGCCAGTGACCTCAACCTCAAGGTCAGAGATCAGAGGTCAAGTTTTTTGAAAATCTTGTCCAGGTGATAACTCTTGAATAAGGCGATGTTGGATTTTTAAATTGGCACCATAGGTCTGTCGACTAGGAGGCTGAGGGGTAACAAAGGCAATCGCCAGTACTTTTAAGACCAGCAAGCATCAATGCTGTGTTTTATCTGCTGTACTGGATGAGAAAGAGCACATGAGCTTATTATTCATGGTGAGATAAAGGATGGACGTTTCCGTAATGAATCAACTAAAAGAGCCATTACGAAACTGATGCATTTTAATTAAACTTAGAATTAATCCATTAAAAATGCATGTGGAGGCCACCATGTTGCCCGCCATCTTGAATACAGTGGCCAAGGTGGACATCGCTGTTCCGCCTGATTGCACTTTATCTATGTGGCTAGAGACCGACCTTATAACTTACTGTTAATGTAAAGATCAGAAATAGCTCTTTCAAACTCTATATGACTAGTTAACATTTGTACATGTATATTTTAGTGATATCTTTCTCATTATGTCTCCCCCTGCATTATTTCCTCACCTCAAGCTTCGTCTCCTAAACTGAAGTCAGGGCTGTAACACACAAAAACATGCATAAACATGCTTATTTACCTCTGATATTGTTGCAATTATGTATTGTCAGCAAATCAGACAAGTGACTTTCCCGTCTCCAAACTGGGAGCCGGCTAAATAACGACAACAGCTGGTTATAAGCTAACATTATGCCAGCTAATGGTATGCTTGTGTGTCCTAAAAGCCTCTGATAAGCAGTTTTATTATATAATTAGATCCTATGAGAGTTTCTGTCTCTGAGTTCAGCAATGTTAGACGCACTTCAAATTAAGTTTCCCTAATACCAGCTAACAGCAGCTAACAGCGGTTTAGTATATAGTAGATTTGAGTGCTAATAAATTCAGTGCTAACTCAGTGAATACATTGATAATAGGAAGAACTTTGAGAAGGCATCTGCATCTTCACAGGCCTTCACCAGAGTGGCAAGGCTGTGACAGGATGTGGGGTGTGACCTCACACACAGAAGTCCTGTTGTTCCATAAATATTTAACACTCAACATAGGTTAACAGATTTTCGTGCATTTTCCTGATATCCTGGCCCATTTGTTAAAGACAAATTTATTTCAGTATTGTGTAAAATAGATCAAATTTTAAATAAATAAAAACTTGTTACGTGTTTTGGTGGAAGGGCAAATGTTTTATAAGCAGAGAGCAGAAATCAGACAAACAGCACTATGAAAAGGATTTCTGAGAGAAGAAGTTCAAGGTATTTTGGACAGAAAAACTTTTCTCTGTGTGCATCCTTGCCAGTTCCCTCCTTTGAATTGTAAAAAAAAAAAACCCAAACCCGTAGCCCTTCCTGTTTTCCTAGAAAGCTTCAGACCCCACAGGCTCTCCTTTCTTTTTCGCCGTTTTCCCTTATTTGGCAAATGTAATTCTTGTAACTGAAGAAGTACAGAGTTTGTGACCCATTCAGCATGTGAAACCCTACCCTAACCAGGTCAATGAAGACCTGGTGCATGTTGGGAGGTATAACGAGTACGGTGGCACGATGCTAGAGTTTCAAGCTCGATACCATGGGGGAAAAAGAAGCTTCCTTTAACTGCTTCCTTATTCACAAGGGGTCTCTATAGTGGATGGAGATGGATCAACATATCATTAGTATCAATTACTACTAACAGTAATAATAGTAATAACAGTAATATTAACACCAAAGTAATACAATAACCACAAAGGTTTATACACATGAATCTACAATCTAATTTAGGATTTAAAAAGAAGCTGACACACCTGACATCAATGTTTTTTGGGGGGGCGAAAGCACGCACACTGAGATTTCTGGTGTGTCTTCCCACGATGCCAGCAATTAAGCAGTAATTGCAGGGGAATGGGTTTAAAATTCCTCAGTATTTTAATAAAAACGCCGACATTTGTTTAATACCACAAAAGAAAGCGATGTGGTGCATCACCCACTAATCTGCAAACTTATTTAAGATGTTCAAAGTGTCACTTTCATTTTTTTTCAGTGCTTTCACATCATTTTCTCTGAGCAGCTCAGCTTTACTTCCAGAAACATCTCGATAAACGCCTTCGGCATTAGAGGGACCAGCTCAACGGCTATTTCTTCTTTTCCCGAAAATGCAGCCTCATTTGTTTGTTTTGTTCTTAATTGAATTGTAATTTATATTTAGATATGATTTCCTGCTTGCGGGTCCTTTTTCAAAACCGAATCGCCTGCTTGCCTGTGCATGTGTGTGTGTGGTGACGTGTACATTTATTGGGTGACCACCCGGTTTGTCCAGAGTACGCTTGTCTCTACGACGATAACTCTTACCTGTTGTTATGCCTCCTCAACTCTTCTTGTTAACATGCCTGCGCGCGCGCGCATGTGCGTGTGCTTGTGTGTGTGTGAGACGTTGTGTGTCCTAGACAGATGGATGATGTATTATGTAAAACAAAGTGATCCCAGTAATGGCCTGTTTAGCTGCCACCCTGACCAACACCAGCATCTCACACACACAAAAACTCACACTTACACACACACACACACACACACACACACACAGTCCCTAGACAGCCTGTCTGTAATCGAACTCTGGAGAGGCTCAGCGGTAACCACATCTATAACGCACCCTGGAGAGAGATGCTGGGCGAGTGAAAAGAAAGGCAAACTAGGACAGGAGCGCGGAGAGAAGGAGCGCGTGTGGGAGGGAGAGTGGAGGTGGTTCTCTTGTCTTAAGGTTGCCCTCGGAAAGCATTTATCTTCCAGGGGAGATGCAGAGAGGAAGTGAACGCCTGATTGGATGGCGCTGGCTGAGGAGGAGTATTTTAATATGCTATCCTTCGTTTTAGTGCCCACACATGAAAGTATAAATAGCCCGCACACGTACGTATGCATAGGCCGCTGGTAGGTGTGGGGTGTTGTGTGAGAAAGAAGAAGGGGGGGTTACAGAGGAAGATGAGAGGCCGCTGAATGATTAAACGTCCTCGGCAACATGATGCAAATGATCCTTGTTTGTACAAACGGTCTCAGGGAATAAAATCGAAGCAGCTCAGTGATGTGTGTGAATACTCTAAGCCAAAACTGACTCAGAAAACCACAAAACTCAAGACATTTCTTTCCACATTGAACTGTGAGGCCAACTTTTTCCACTTCGAGTATGATACCGATACCTTGGACTTCAACTGTCTGCTGGCAATGACCCGATACCAGCGCTGAATAAATAAACTGTGTTCATATCTGTGAGGAAAAGACTGGGAATAATTCTTTATCTGTAACACAACATCAGGCTACTTTCTTTTCCTAACAAATAAATACATATGCATATAACAACAGGCCCAAGACAAACACATTAAACAATAAAAAAATGCATTCATCTAATTTACTCACACAAATCTCTTTTCAGCTCAGTGTGGGAGTCATTAAGCTCCTGCATGCTGTTTTTCCTGCTCCTGCACACGTCGCTGGGACCTGACAAGAGACAACTAAAGTTAAATAATAATTTCATAAATGCACTGAAAGGTTCCCAGCAGGTGTTACACTGGACCAGCTTGCTTATAGTTTCTGCTTCATGTAATGTGTCTCTGACCGAACATAACCAGGGAAAGTGAATGAGCGAGAAAGAGAAACAAAAACAATGTCGCGTCAGCGCTTCTCAGTCATGTCGACTCACTTGACTCACAGTTTGCAGTTAAGTTAAATGGTTTATAAACAAACAAAGACAAGCTGTTGACATAGCAAGCGTGGAAAACGCTCCAAACTGCCAACCCTTTGCTGTTAACTTCCTCCGAGCTCTGCTGCTACCTGCTGCTGACCTGTGGACAGCATACACAGAAAAACATTGAATAGATTGGCACATCGTCACTGATCCAGCTCTTTAACACCAGACACCAGACTGCTGCATCATTAAGATTACATGTTGCTCATATACTTGTGACTAGAGTTATTGTAGCTTTATGTTTTCCTTTAGTTTCATATTTTTCTTTAGCAAACAAAATCAGCTGCAGCAGATTTATATAACAAAACAAAATTGAGGTACTATTATCCTTTTCCAGTATGTTTCTAAATTAACCAGAAAACAATATTATCTTATAAATTCCTCTTTTTTCCTCATCCCCTTAATTTTCCTGCTTTGATTTGTTGCTCATACCGAGGCTAATGGCTGGTGGCTGACTCTGAGCGCTGGTTAGCTTTAGCCACTTTTCCTTTGTTAACTGCTTTAAAATGATTAAGTGTCTCACTAGGTTTGCTGTTGTACACGTCTTCGCACCGTTTACTTATCTGTGCCGGTGTGTGTGTGTGTTGCACATGCACAAAATGGGCAAACTCACAATCAGTCATATGGAAAGCTGACCGGCTGGCCACTGGTCTTGGCCAAAAACACTGGAAATTGGCTGATTCTTTCATGTGGACGTCAGTAAACATAACACACAAAATCCCTCTAATGCCTGTTGTGTTGACAGTCCAAACCAGTGCTCTGCTGTGCACCCCTGTTTGGTAACCATCATAACCTTGACTGTTTTTCTTTCCTCTGCAGCTTCAGGAACCAACGAGAATGAGGAGCGCGTGTTTCGCGAGAGGATCGGCCCTCGCCGGCGACAGGGCGCCGTCCGTAGGCGCGTCCATCAAGTCAATGGACACAAGTTCATGGCCACCTACCTTAGACAGCCGACCTACTGCTCACACTGCAGAGATTTCATCTGGTAGGTGAAACATCTATCGCATGTATCTGACCCGTTTCGCTTGCTGTGATGCCGCTGAAATGCTGACTCCTGTGTGTGTGATTTGATAGGGGCGTGCTGGGAAAGCAGGGATACCAGTGTCAGGGTGAGTACTTTTCTCTGGCAGACTCCAATTTCTCAAGTAACATTGCACATCATTTATTATTCAAGCATGAGAACACAAGAGAGATTACAAGTTGCTGAGTGACAGCTGTGATTTGGTCCCACGCCATCACCCCAGAGCCACGCATTTACAGCGTTACACGAGCAGAAAACAAAATGAAGCATAATAGTATTAAAAATGACATGCACAGGCTTTTTTTTTTCTCTGTGTGCTTGCAAACATCCTAAAAATTCTGCTTGAACTCGTAGTGTTATTTAACAGACTCGTTAGGGTACTTCATTACTTCACTTCAAAATGCACACTGTGGAGGTGCGGGTGGAAGATGTTATGCAGCTTATCGGTGGAAAAGGTGAAGGTGGAGTGGTTGAAACTGTGCAGCCAGCAAAAGTTGTGCCTCTCTTGTCTTTGCTTTAATGTGAATGCAGTTTATCTGCCGTTAACCTCACATTTGTGGCCACTTTAAAGAGTTTTAAAAATCTTCAGAGTCTGTGAGTACTCTGCCTGCCAGGCTTATACATTAAACATTAAATACTTGTGTATATTTTCAGCATCTCGCATCATTTTAACCCAGTTTTATTTTAATACTCAAACAAT